>PVHY01006527.1:0-73704 GCA_004024945.1 Uropsilus gracilis | reverse complement strand
ATCCATCCATCCATCCATCCATCCATCCATCCATCCATCCATCCATCCATCCATCCATCCATCCATCCATCCATCTGCCTTTAAACCCCACAGTTCTCTTTTCCTGTTAACACTAGAAACTCTAGTGTCTGTACCTAAATAATTAGTAAAACAAGCCACCTTCTTAGGTTTTCTCCCTCAATAAATGGCACTCTGCAGATTCTCATTGGAATCTACCTGGAAGATGTTCAGCTTATGGGGGTGATTTTTATTTTTTTATGCTTCCTTGGAGAGCCTTTAATGTTGCGCATCACATTCAGATCTTGACTTGCTCAAGCCCCGTGACTCCAGGACATTTCCAGTGACAGGTGCCCTCTGGCTTTGACTAGATGCCCTGTACCTGGAGCAGCCATTTGGAACTCTACATGCACATTGCATGCACAGTTCCATGGAGACTCTCACCCATTTTAGGACAATCCAAGGAAATCTGTTTTCTCATTCTTATCTTTGCCAAAGTGTTTCCAAGCAAGGGCCCTGGTTGACCCCATTTCTACTGCAGTCTCTGATCACTGCACTTGTGCAGAGGAGCTTCAAGTGTGGGGGCTATGCTAAACAAATGACCTCTTCCCCAAAGGGGTGAATTTCTGGGAATAAAACAGAACTTCCCCACTTGGTGTCTAAGTCATGTGGGTGTCGTGAATTTCTGCCCATGAGTCCACCTGGTGTTTCCATCGACACACAAGGCTTAGCTACTGATTTCTAGCTTCACACAGTACACTCTCCTTGCGTGTCTCCCAGAAGAGTTAGCATTTCCATCACCAGTTCCCATGGGTGCATAAGAAGAGAGTACCCCAATCCGAGTTCACTCCTGGGGATAACTCTCTCATTCAGCTACAAAGGCAAGCTTTAAGACATCGACCATTAACTCATACAACTCTCAAGTTGGCACCCGTACAACGACTCTCACCAGTCTCAGCTACCCACATTCAGTCCCTGTGAAGGCAACTGCCCTCTGACTTTGATCTGATGCCATTTAACTGGAGCAGCCATTCTGGAATCTTACATGCACATTCCGTGCACAAAATCTATCAACTGGGTCCTATCGGTATTATGGAAAATACAGCATGTTTTTAGATCCTTGCTAGAAATGAAAGTCCCATCATTCTGGTAAAGAGAAAACCACTGATGGGGAATAAGAGTCTTGCGATCACCTCAGATAAGTCTCCGTTTCTAGCATGAATCTTGGCCATGCTTTCCAGCCAGGTCCTTCGCAGCTCTGGGGTGCTGGCATAGGAGTTTGCCAAGCTGTACTGGAGGTCCACCAGCATCTCAGGGTCCTTCTCATGCTCCTTCATCTGAGCTGTGGCCATCAAGACAGTCCGTATACGTTTTGTCAGATCTTTCACCTCTGCTGGGAAATTGCTATTCTTTGGAAAAGAGAGTGCCTGGGTTACTAACTGTAGAATTTTTTTAGTCAACTTAATGGTGTGCTAGAAAGTCTGGCTTCATATCAGAGTTTGGTTTGTTATACATATTGTTCATCAATCATTATTCTATTTACATGTGTGTTCTGTGTATTATCATTATTGTGGTTCTAAACATTGGAGATAATGGCTCAGCAGGGGAAACAACTGGCCAAATACAGATAAAGTTGATCAGGGAGATGTAGTAGATAAACACAACGGAATACTACTTAGCTATCCAAAAGATAAACTTTTGCCGTTTGGGGTAACATGGATGAAACTGGAAAGGATGATGTTAAACAAAACAGGTCCCAAGGGGAAAGATAAATACCAGATGGCACCATTTATACCATTTATAGATGTGGACTACAGAGTAACCAGACAAAGGGCTAGATAAAGCCAATGTAAGAATTATCCCTAGAAAACTGGCTATACATTTGAGGCTCTGATGGTGGGGGGGTGAGGTGGGGTGGTAGTGGCAAGATCAATGAGCGAAGGGAACACAGAGGACTAAAGTGTGGACTCTTGTGTATCTTGATGGTAGGATGTGGTAACCACCTCTGTGGTGGGGAATCCTACACAAATAATGTTGTAAATATATCTCTTAGCAAAAAATCAAAATAAAAAATATATTTAAAAAAGGATCATTGTAGACTCCATTTTTTGTCTTGTAGCCCACTGTTTTCTGGGGATATCCTAATCATCTTTCGAGAGGCTCTCCTCCCTGGCTCTAATTCATTTGCCTCGAATGGGTCTACTTCTCTCTATGGCACTTGTCCTATTCTTTGACATTCCCACTGGCCAGTGATTGGTTAAGGGTCAGGCAAATGATATAATCTGGGTTGAAGAGATTCAGTTCTGGGACTTTTAATTGCCCTATAGAATGAGTTGTTGTTTTTTTCCTATTCATAAAATACCACCTGTGTCCTTGGCATTTCTGAGAGTAAGCGCATGGGGAAGTCTTATCTGAAAATGAAGTAAGAGTGGTGTGGAACAGACAGGGAATCTGAAAACATTACTTAGTCCCTGAGTTCAGACACGCCTGAAGTCAGGCTCATCCAATGATTTTTCAGCACAGGGAGAAAGGAGTATCTTCAGGAAGGCCCAAAAGAAAGATGAGATGAATTTGGTTAAGAAATGGATGAGAAAAATCACTGCATTTCTGGGTATTTGTGTTAACTGCTGTTACATATCATTCAGCACCATCTTACAAATTTCACTTAACACATGACACGCTGAAATTGTAAAAGTCAATTGTTAAGTCAAACAGAGACAGTGTAGGTACTTAGAATTTCATTAATCAAAATACAGAATTTGGACTTTATGATTCTGATATGTCACAAAAAGAATCTGATTTCACTTATTCCTATTATTTCCTAAAGCCCACAAAGCATGTCTTACTTTCATTTGCTTGTCTCCATTAGCAAAATTATTGGTGATAGCCAAGGAATGCTGAAACCGAGACCCTCCAATCCCAGCATCAGCTATCAGCTGGCTTACGGCCTTGATGAGCTGGAAGAGAAAAAACAAGTGAGATGTCAAAAGGAAGTAAGTCGGAAATGGTTTCAGAGAGGTTTTAAAGAAATCCAGTGAGTTGAGTGAATGGATCATTAATGTCTCCTAGCAGCCCCAATGCAAGATGTCTTTATGTATTTGATTTTCAGAAGGTCATGGAATCTGGGCAAGCTGCTAGATCTTGAGTATTTCAAGAAGACTTCAGGAGTCTTGGGAAGAAGTAAAGAAGAAAATGTAAGCAATTGTAATCTGGTGAGCTGCCACCGCTTCCTTAGTTGTGTGTTTCACGTGATTCTACTTGTCTTTCAAAGAACCAGTGGAGTCACAGACTTGGATGACCTCAGTACAAATGCCCTTTCCTCGGCCCCAGGACCAAGATGGGGATCTCTAAGGATTATCTGGTGGAGCAATGGGTCTCTGGTTGCTGTGGGAATAACAGGTCTACTTTAATGTGGGAACAAATCATGGTTTGAAGAGCAGCCTTAATGACCACTGGCAGCGCTTACTTGTAAGTGGGACCGCACAATTGACTTCTGCTTGTTGTATTCAAAATTCTTCCTCATGAAAAAGTACAGCAGTGCGGATGCTTCCGTCTGAGTTGACCTTGACCTGTGGTTGCAGCATTTTAGGACTTCATAGCAGAAAGATCCGCAGAGGTCAGCGGGTCCTTGAAAGAACGCGGAGGGAAACTGGAAATGGAAGCAGCGGTGAAACGATGACTTTCCTCCCTTTCGCTCTGTTCGTACTCATATTTTAAAGACCTCTAGAACAAAGTCCTTTCTCTTTCTTTTTTTGATCTAATGTTTTTCTTCAAATGAGGCTGAAAATACTTCTATGTATCTCTTTTATTTCTAGAAACAATCTTTTTTACCTTGTAAGTTTCTCTTGCATTATTAACTGATGATAACTGAAAACAACTGAATGATGTTTTTTATTGACCCCCCCAAACACACATACTACATTGTTGTATACCTTGAGGATCTCCTACTACCATATCACCCCTAGACCATCATCTTGATCTCTTGTGCTCATCCCTCCCGATTTCACCCTCTCTCTCCCTCCTTTGCTGTATTTTTTAGTTCTGTTGTCCATTTGTTGATTGTAACTTTTTATTGTCCTTTTGTTTGTTTCTTTATATTCCACATACAAGCAAAACCATCTGGTATTTGAATGAGAGTTTTTGATAAAAAAATAGAAAGGAAGAGAGAAAGACAGAAATAAAAATTGTCAGAAGGCAAGAACAAATGGAAGAAAGGTAGAAAAGCAAGAAGAAAGGTAGAAAGAAAAGGGATAGAAAGCCTAAAAAGGAAGATAAAAAGGAAGAAACGGAGGTAGAGTGATGAAATATTTCTCTTCACCCAACATATTCATCCACAGGTGTCATTTACAGGTGTCCTCAAAGGTGACAGCTCTGCCCACTTTAACGGGAAACCTTTAACTTGCCATGAGTGAGCACCACTCATTTTACTATCTGCTGCAAACACTTAAGACATGAGTTGAACAGTCTAGTAAAATCAAGTTATTGACTTAAGGTCTAATAAATCTAAATCAAGTCAAATAAAACAAATATTTCTTCCTGAACTAGAGATGCAGACATCAGCCAGTGTTCATTATTATTCTTCACACAGCTTTCAAGGCACCTGGAAGACCTCACCTTGCACACAAACAGTCTCAAGGAGGCAAACACATGCTTCAGAGCTGTTGCTGACTGGTTGACTTGGAAGAAGAGCATGTAGGTATCAAACACCCTTTTCATCATTGAATTCTGGCACTCAGATTGCTGGAGTTGTCTCTGGAAATTTAACACAGAAATGATTCAAGGTGAGTTAAAGGACGCCTGTATTCTTTCAAAAGCAATTTCTCGTGAACCCAAGATGTGGCGGGCACCATTCCGGGTGCCAGACGAAAGTGCTAATAAGAAGAGAAGGTTTATGATCTGAATGAAAAATACACCGCAGTGACTGAAAAAAATTACTCAATAAGAAAACAGAGGAGAAAGGCATGATGTGATGTGAAGTAACGGATTCAGGATTAGTTACATGGTGTGGTGGGTTCAGACCTTTCTACTGGGTGAGGTTCTAGCTGAGTTGAAGGAGCCTGACGAGAGCAGATGGGGGGGGGGTGGTGTAACAGGAGAGAGAAACAGCCAAGACCAGCCACCTGAGTTAGAGGAGGGCTCGAGGATTCACAGAGAAGCCTGAGTTGAGTGGGATGGAATTGGAGAGAGACAGAGATGGGGGTCACAGATGGGCATTCCTCACTGGTGTTGTAAAGCCTATAATCTATACAAGATATAAGCAACATTTCCATTGAGCAATAGAGTTAAAATATGGTTTTCACATTTTCTATCACCAGGCTGGCATTTCACTCCAAAAAGGGCTTCTTTCCTGCAATTATGCTGTTTGGTGCAGACTTCCTTGCATAGTTTTGATTTTTTCCAGTTCATCCTTAAAGTCTGCAAGCTTGTTAGGTTGAGCTGATGGTTATACTTGCTTTATGGAAGTGCAATTCACATGCAATTTCCACTTTGTATTTTATGAGACAAGTCATAAAAGGGACCACACTACACGTGTGCTTTGGGTGGCTTCTTCCACCGAGTGCAACCAGCCAGCATTCTGTTGTACACATACAGCAGCACTGAAAAAGTCCACTTATCACTGATGTACATCTGAGTTGTTTCCAGGGTTTAGTTATTTAACACAAATTCTCTATGAATACTTGTGTCCAAAACTTTGTGTGAAAAAATGTTCCTGTCTTCTGAGTAAGTACATAACATGGGAATAGCTGTTCATATGACAGATGCACCTTTAACTTTTTATATAGTGTTACTATTCTCCAGAGTGTTTGTACTATTTTGCATTCCCTCCATCACTAGCTGAGAATTCTCCTCTTCATATCCTGGCTGAACATGTTCTGGTCAATCTTCAGCGTTATCCATTCTGATAGGATGAAGCAGTCTCACCGAAAGTTCATAGGTAATAAATGTGCATACGAGAAGATGCTCAGTATTATTAATCTCCTGGGTCTACCTGTCATTTATCTTTCCCTTTGAGCTGGAAAAATACATTCTCACTCGGCCTTGCTGACCTGACAGTGAAACAGAATAAGGTAGGAATAAACTGTGCCTATTATTTGACAGTAAAGTCAAATTCAAAGAAATAAATTGCGAGTATTGAAGCATTAAGTAACTTCTGATAAAATCATAGGCATGTTTTCCACTTACATTCAGGTTGACTTACATAAGGTTAACAGATTGCATAAAACATTTGAAAAACACATTCTTAATTTCACATGACTTTTTGATCTCCCACTGATCGTGTTGAAGAAATCCCTCACCTGGTGGATCTGAATGAAGAGGGAGAGCAGGTCTAGAATGGTCAGACAGACCTCTGTGGCTGTGTTGGCTTCTGTGTCCACATGTTGCACAATGTCGATTTCATTGGAGTTACCTGCAGAACATAAACTGCACCTTGTCCAACATAGAAACACCTGGGACAATGCTTCGTATCACACAAGAAATTCTCTTCTAGATATTCAGCATCTACTGGTGTTTGGATGAATAATTTATCAAAGTGCTTTCGGTTGCTCAGTTACTACTGGCCAAATCAAAACCACTAGATGGTCTTTAGGTAGGGGGTGCTACCTCCTGCCTATGTGTGCCCCTCCCCCCACATTCTTCTACTAAAGTCTTAATGTTTAATGTGGTAACTTTTGGAGGTGGGGTCTCTGGAAGGTGTAACAGATCATGCAATGGAGCTTTCACGGGTGGGTGCCCTTGTAAGATGAGACACCAGAGAGAGATGAGAGAGATGGTCTCTGCATCATGGGAGGACACAGCAAGGAGACCATGTGCAGGTCAGGAAGAGACCTTGACTTGACATCAGCTCTGCAGACTCTAGCCTTCCTGACATCACTACTGTGAGTGATGAATGTCTGCTGTCCAAGTCACCCAGCCTGTGGCACTAACAGTGTTGGAGCCTCCTGAGCTGAGGCAATGTGTGCGCCATTCCTCCACCAGCTGTAAGGTCTCCAAAGGACCAGCATGGCTGTTTTCCATTCATTTTACTTCCTTTCATCGATTCACGCTTGACAGGCTCATGTTTCTTACATCATCAACCTAGGTCAGGGTTTATGCTTCTGAGTCACCTGCCAAATGTGCAGCCTCAATGGACCATCTCCATGAAGGGCCTTGTCAGAAAGACCCTAACTAGAGTCACAGGTCAAGGCATCTGCCTTAAAACAGCTGCTTGTGGTTGAATGTCCACTGGTAACAGCATGCACATGTATGAAAGAGGGGCCCCACTTTTTCCTCATCGACACACTGGACACAGAGTGTGTCACTGGTGCTAAGAGGCACTGGCTACTTCTAGGACACGACACTTTGTGCTCCTTCCACAGAGCAAGGAGAGCTGCATTCCCATAACCTTGCCCACATTCAAAGACACCTGTTTCCAGGCAAGCTACACTCACCACGCCCACCATGCCCACACACCCACCATCTTATATTGAGAGCTTTGCCTTTACCACCATTTTCCTCGTAAGGATCCTCCCTCTCTTTTTTAAAAAAACTACTATTTATTTATTTTTTTTGCCATCCCTGGTGACTCTCTTCTAAGAAGCACTGCTGACCTACAGCCTGAAAGCAGTGGTTTCAGCAAAAGCAACACTGCTGAAACCTTCTAATGTATTCAAACCCCACACATACCCCAAGAAAAGCTGATAATTCCTCGCTCCCATTCTTTCTGATTTACTTACTGGTCATAGTATTGTCTAACATCTGTAAGAGTTTGGGGTTAGAAAGAGCATTTTTGCTTCGAATTATGGGCAAAGTTTGTGATCGGTGTTGCTTATGCCCTTCATGACTGGATGTGGTGTGCATCCTGAAAACAAAATAAGAAAAATCATTCAAGTTATAAGGATGTGATATCAAAAGTTCATACTACTTTCAGTTTTCAGTCAAAAAATGTGATTACAGACCATGTTTAGAATCTTAATGAGAGGTGGCATGATGAAGGGAACTTAGAAATGACTTCTGGGGAAATGTTATTTAAGTCAGACAAGGATTCAGGAGGATAATAGATACCGAAGGAAAATAGGAGAAGAATAAAAAATAATTAAAGCTGCTATAAGCATGTTCATTATTTTTTAAATGAAATTTTGGGATTCCATGAATGTTGAGTTGGCTCTAGGCTGATGAGGAAAGCACAACAGCGGATACTGAAAAGTATACCACTATCCAGCTCAAGGGTATCAAGTTATTTTTAGAAGGTTTCATGCAAAAAAATAAAATGTGTTCTCAAACAAAGCTCACTTTCCTACGTCTCCGAATTTGGACTGATCCTGACTTATTATTCTGTTGGGGTGCCCACAGGGGGGCTGATGTGGATACCATTAAAGGAGCATGAGGGGGTTTGTTGGCCCTAGGGCAATGACAGTGGCTCCCCTTCAGTGCCTCTTGGGTATTTCCATCTAGGGAGATTGTGGTAGTAGGAATATTTCCCTTTCTTGATGTTCATTTAAGCCCTTTATACTACTACATTTCTATTTTAGTTTTTTTGCTTGTTACTGAATTTTATTTCATTTTTTACTAATGGAGTACCATTGTATTACATCTTGGTTACTATCTGTTCCCCTTAGCTGGGGTCATCATGGCCCTCCTATCCCACAGCACCCATACTCCTGCACCACAGTCCTCTGAGCTCTCCCATCTCATCCCCTCTCCTTGCTCTCTCTCTCCTCCTTTCCTCTTGGTTGCTGCAGATCGATGGTCACTTTTCAAGGAGTGGTTTTTGAAGTTTGTCTTTTGACCCTTTGTTTGGTTTCTCTTTATCCACATATGTGACATTATCCAGCATTTACCTTTCTCCTTTGGTTAAGGCCTTTTATGACCCTGGTAATAAAGTCTTTCCTTAAGGAAAGCAGGTCATAGAAGATATCCCAAGAACTTAGGTCTAAAAGGAAACACTTCATTTCTCTTTGTGGTACTTCTCAAGGTCTAGCTGGTTTGGTTTAATTGAATAGTCTGGGCAGATGGAGAACTGGGAGCTCTCGGAGGTGTGACTTCAGCTTCCGGGAGCCAGGGAGACTGTTATTCCTGCAAGGTCCAGGAATAATGGTCCTGGGCTGTGTGGCTTGGACATTTGGCTGCTTTATTCCAGCTTTGAGTCTACTTCATTCTGATTTTTAGGAAGGCAGGGGGTGGGACTGGACCAGATCTGTATAGATACTTTGGGAAGAAGCCTGAAATCCAATCCTCCCGAAATCTATGCAATTGCAGGGACTACAATTTCCATTAAACATGGAAAGCAATTGTCTACAGTCTTCAATTCTATTGCCATTTGCAAGAAGTATGGCCATTATGGCTTTCTATTTTTAATTTTTTTTTCCATTTTCTCACAAGGGTGACATTTCAAGGAGTCTCCATGGACAGAGAGGCAAAATTTACTCTATGATTTATTAGCTGTATAGCACTTTCACATTTCCTTCTAAAACTCTTTCTGAAACATAACTATTTTTACATTATATGTTATTATTATACCCTTGGGAAGAATAAAGCAAATTGGAGAAAATTTTTGTAGAGAATTCTTCTTTACTAGACCCTGAGGAAATTTAAAGTAGGATCTCAGGGCAAATGTTTCATAGAGGGCGGACTAATGAAAGATGACTCTCCTTCTTACATGCTAGTCAAATGGGGCCATTCATACTTCCTCATTAACTTGGTCCTTTAGAAAACAATGCCAGCTTTAAGAACACTGCTAAAGGATCACCATGACTGAAAAGAATGAGATTTGATCCCATTTTTCTGTCATTAGGAGATTAGCAAACCTTAAGAGGCATTTATTGGAATGAAGTCCATCTTTTCAGGTTCAATTAAAACAAGATCCCAATGAACTTTCATTCTTACACAACACATTGTTCTAAAGTGCACATAAGTAAGTATAATTCTGACTCCTAGGTCTTTACAAGCTAGGGTGGCAGACAAGGAAATACTTCTGAAGTGTCTTCAGATAAACATAGTTACTTGAAATCTATATTTCATTCAAAACGTACATACACACATGCATGGTTTCCGCACCTTCCACATATACACACATGTATCCAAAACACACACGCGCACATGTGTAACTTAAAACATCAAGCAAATGCTACATTACCACTGCGGTAAGAGGCCTGATGCTTGACAGGAAGGGTTGGATCCTTTGAGCGTGCCGTTATTCTGAGTGGACTGCACAAATTTATATGCGGCAGCAATTTTTCTGCAAAGAAAAACTGAAGTTTTAATCATAGCTCAGAATTTTAGATTTATATATAAGTAGAGAGTGGCATCCAACAAGATGATTACTGAACAATGAAATATTTCATGATATTAAAAATAAAACCACATTCTTTTGGGTGCTGGAATTTAAGTAAGGTACTGGGGGCTTTGATGTCTCTTGGGAGAAAATGTGGCATCACAAAGAAGTCCATTTTTTTTTTGTTTTCTGGAATTATTTCCTTAAATAGATCCCTTCCACGTTACAACTGTATAGAGACAGATAGGTGCATTCGGGAGACACATGAGATGTGGTTTCCTCTTAGAAATTATATTTTGTGCTTTTTCCTTAGACTGTCTGAATTATCCCAAGATCCACTGTAGGTATAGGGGAATGATGAACTTCTTCATCTAATGTGGGATCAAACTTGTAATATCTTTTGGTATTTTAAGATTTCTGTCATATAAGTCTAAGCTGATATATTAACAGAGGTCATTCTTTTCAAAAGACAAGACTAGTCCTTTGGCATTTAAAATGATTACCTTATGATGTTGCGTTTTCCTAGATACCTGAAGTTTTGAAGACAAACACTGAAAAGGAAAAAATTACCTTTTAATCATTTGTACCCTTTCATTTATGCTGTTTATCAAACTATATATAAAATATCCATTATTCTTTAAATAGTCTATGTGTTATAATTAATAAATACATCATCATATAGTTAAATGCATCATATAGATAAATACATCACCATCATTAGAATGAAAGATGGTTTATTGCACTGGTTTGAAGTTTCCAGAAAAAAAACTTAATTCATCAGCCCTGAAACTTACTCCAAAATGCTGAAGAAGTCGGACACCTCTGGACTGGGTGCTCTTTGCCAGTAGGCAATCAGAGTTTCTGGAAAGAAAAGCATGAAGCATGAGGCTCGGAAACACCAAGAGTTTTTCAAATTTAATTTAAAAGAGCTTTATTCACCTTCTGAAATTGTTTTCATAATGTGAAGAAAGCACATAAGGAGACTCCTGGTTTCCGATTGATCTAACTTGTCAAATCGAAGAGTGGAGCCAATCAAAGACAGCGGCCTGGGAATCTAGGAAGGAAAGCACCAATAAGGACTGAGCGAGCCAGAGAGCTTTCTGATGTGGAATGTGCCCAGAAAGTTGGAGAGGAAAACATACCTTCTCACAGTTATCAGTCTTCTCGCTGCTCTTCTCATTGGTACTTGGGTTGGAGTCGAGACTTGCCAGTGATGCTCTGGAATCAGCATGGTTTACTGTAGAAATAGCTATTGATGAAAAGGCTGTAAACACAAGCCACAGCACACAGATGATATGAGATGAATGGACACACAACAGACGGAAAGCTAAATGATGAACCAGAGAGATGCTGATCATATCTTAGTTGTGTCATCAACACAAGACTGGATCAACACATCTAGCATTGTGAGCGGCTGACATAACAGAATGGGGTTGGTATTAAAGATAGGTGACATTGTAAGTATTATTATCATGGCTTGGCAACACTAAGGATTTAGGAAAATTTCACCATTATAAATGGAAATAAAGTCAAACTTGTTCCTTTGATTTCTTAAAAAGGTTTTTTAAAGTAAGTTTCCATTTGAAAAAATGCTTTGATAAACGTTCACAAGGATAGTTATGGGGAAGAGCCTTTCTACTTTTGACAGTTTTTAAGACATTAAGCTGACATTTCCAAAATAGCACTTAAAAATAATCTTTGAAGCTGAAAAGCTATTATATTTTAGAAGGTTATATGCAATGAAAACTTAAAAGATTGCTCCTAGAATTAAGCAATTTGCTAATATCAGAGTAGATTACTCCTTAAGCCAAGTAAAAATGAATGCTAAGAGGAAGTGGCTAGGAGGCTTTCAAAGAAATATGTAAGAAGACTCTTAGTTACACAGAAATAGCCTACTTTTCTATTACGTAGATGGCATGTAATGAATTATGGGGTGGGTACACGGCACAGTGATATAAAATGTAAACAGGGATGACTGTCCAACACAAGTGCTTTGGGAAAGTTTCCTGTACCTGCAATGGAATTCAAAACTTCTTTGGAAAATGATGTATCCACAGAGTTTGCATGTTTCATGGTTGACTGAGTATGAAATCCTCCATTGGTGCTGAGGTCATCTCTGGACCCCTGTGTGTAAAGCATAGAAGAGATGAGCATATTTCCCATTTCAATATTGTCTACCTACAATTCTGCAGATCTTCTTGGCTACCACTGCAATGAAGATCGCAGTTGATCTGATAGTTAATATCTCAGCAAAGGTCTCCCGCCAAAGCAGGCAGTGAAAGCGAGTACTTTCAACACCATACTCTTCGTCACCCTGTGATCTCTGTGATTTTATTTATCTATTTCTACAGTATAGTGGCAACTACTTTAAAATACAGAATCAGTGGTTGTAATGGCTGTTGATAGAGATAACAGCATAGATCATTATAAATTATATATCATTACTATCATGGGTTACCTCCACATAGGACTAGTGCCCCAAACAGTTTTTAAACATTATTATGTGCCAATATCTACGATAACTTATTTTCTATTACACATTTTAATCTTTATAAATATTCTGCTATGAAGATCTTCTAGGTCTTATCTTCATAGATAAGAAACTGAAGCTTTGAGAGGGTGAGTAAAATAGACAGTAACTGCTATGCTGGGTTTGAAGAAGATTCAAAAAAGACTGAATCCAGACAAGGTGCCAAACTTAAAGATCATAGGTTTGCACATTACTGGACGCGGAGGGTACTGCATTATCTGGGATTGAACACAGTGGACAAAGTCCATGTGGTTTCTTGTGTGGCCACTGTGCTGCTGAGTGGGGCAAGGACAGGCGACCTTGAGGTGGGTACTGTGACAAGGCCCGTGGCCACCCCAACACCAGATGTCATCAAACTCATGTAGAAAGGGTAGTGAAGCATGCATCCTGGGGAGGGGGCCATGCATGCAACAGAGGAACCGGGTAAAATCTGCAGAGAATTGGCAGGTCAAGTAGAGAACCTAGAAAAATGAAAGCAAAATGCTGATGAGCTGAACCCAGCAGCTGGCTTCAGGGTCAATCTGGATTTCAAGGACAATGATATGAACATCTCAAAATTTCTAGCAGGAAGTTCTGCTCCATGCCTGGTCAGATCACTTAGGGGAATTATGGTCATCCCAGGCAAAGAAATTATGATACAAACTCTTTGTTAGGATCAACACTCAAGAAGGATGATGCAGTCACCTGATTAGATGTGTTGAGGGTGAAAGGATACAGGTCCTTCAGGTAGATCCTGGGCATGTTGTCTAGGAGCATGCCATACAGGGGCATGTACAAGCTTGCTACCTGGGCCTGCTTTCCCTGGGTGGAAAGAGAAATGATTTACACAGAAATCAATAGATTGGCAGGTTTGATATGCATTAGAATGCAGCGAGCCATTAAATGATGTTGAGGGAAGGGAGAAAGGAAGCTACTTACTGGGTCTCTGTATCGATCGTCAAATGAATGCTTAGCCATTAGATTCTTCAGGACGGCTAATGCCAGGTGTCTGATATCCTGGTCTTCCTGCAAAGCGAAGCCAACTTCCCGGAGCAGAATTCCAATTAGGAAGTGCTTGCGGCAAAACTCATTGGTGACCGAATACTCAGGCATGTCTTTGCGAGGAGTATAAAGAGATGATGTTATTGCAAAGCAAAGGGTCACTTTCAAATCAAGGCAGCAGCTGTTTCCATACTAGGAGGGACTCAGCAATGCCATCTGGCTTTAGAGGAGAAAGGAAAGAGACAAACTGAAGGTTCTGCGGCTACCAATAGGAAGAACACCTGATGTCAGATGTTACAGTCCCCAAACGGGATGTGCCTACAGTACTACTTCCTCCCTGGAGCGATCAGGAAATGTTCCTGGAAGAAATATGTGGAGAGGTGCCTTGGAGGAAGTTTTGAAGGTTTGGAGCTGCGGAGTTGTGAGAGCAGAGGAAGGCAGGGAGGAGGCTGGGAGAAGAAGGGATGCAGATTTTGATGGTACAGAATTCTGCAAATGCACATATGGGTATGAGGGGCGCAAGTATGGGGAAGCTGGTATGTACAGCAGCCAAAGGAGGGCTGTTAAGAAATGAGAACAGGGGGAGGGAATGGAGTTAGAGGATGGGGAGACGTCTATGGAAAACATTTGCATTTCTGTAGGAAAGGTAACCTCACTAGTGATTTTGATATCAGTGAACCAATCAGATGCTTGTTTCCTGGTTTATTAACATGGAAGCAGCATGTAAAGGAATTTGACCACAGGAGGATGTGGGGTGAGGACCACAATATAGGAACTTGTAGCAATTGGGTAGGGAGAGGAAGCTTGTTCAAGGCAAGAGGGAGTGAGGAGAGAGGGAAATCAAAGGAGACTGGAAAATCTTGAGTCTGAATTATGGAGAAAGGAATGTTAACATTTCCAGTAACAACATTACTGGAATTCGCCTGTAATTAGCGGACTAGAGGTAGCAAGAACACACATATGGTCTGGCAGCACTGCCGATGGAACTTTGTGGAGACTGTAGAGTTTCATTCTCAGGACAGCAATTCCTTAGCAATTCTGTTGAGGGTGGGGGCTGAAGAAGCTAAGATCAAAGGCTTATGAATTAGATGAAATACATCCCCCCATGAAAGAGTGAGGAACACAGAGAGGTCAGCTATAGAACAAAACTCTTTAATTCCCAATCTATGACTGGAGAAAAGGTTTGCCTGGACAATTTCAGGATGAGATCAGCATCCAGGTAAAATTAAATGTGTATGATGTTAAAAAATTTCAGCCTTGAGAAGACAGCCAGTTTTGAGATAGAGCAAGTCTGAGGTTTATTGACAGATATCTACCATTTCAAGGTAGTTAGAGTAAGTAGACATGTTATTTATGTAGCTGGGAATTTTATTTATGACACACTCTCAAGTGTTTTCTGATGTTTTAGAAAATTTTTAAAACTATTCAAACTTTGGAGACTAAAATATGGGAGAATTCAAGTTGGGGAATCATGAATCACTGTTCACAAGCAAAAAGTTCAGTCAACTTCTGGGCTATTTTGACTATGTGATATTAAGTATATGGCCATTTATTAGTATTTGGAAACCAAAAAGTTGCTGTATCCATATGTATTAATATTACTGGATGTGGTTACTGAGGCTCACATGTTAGAATATAAAATATTATTTTTTTACCTGATGCATGCAACTCTTGAGTTGATTCTGAAGGTGTCAAAGGATCTGGATTGAATATAAATATCAAAAAAATAGATTTATTCATGCTAAGACATATTCATTAACTATATAATTTCTAATGAACAGTTTAAATACATTGTTTTAACGTTAAGTGAGTCTCTTCAACAGTTTTATTTTTTAAGACAAACACGTTATTGCTTCATTGTTTCTTAGAGAAAGAATGCCATGAACAAAACTGTTTCAATTTTTAGGTTTTTTCTTAAGCACCTAATTTTCTATCAGAAACTACTTGCTATGTAAATAAAACATGTTTTATGCTTGCTATTAGTATAAGATTGACAAAGAGATGATTTGACAAATAGTAAATAACTGGAATTGAAATGACAAAAACAGAATTGTTCTTTGGGATTATCTTAACTAGCTTGTCTAGTACAATAATGATATTAGTTTATAAAACGAAAATAAATTCAAGAAAGGGCTGAAAATGGTATTGTCCATAGTAACATTTCTATCCTTTTTTCTAGATTTAATTTAGATAAAATGTGCTTTGTACATTAGAACAAAACAAAAATGGAAAAAATCTATAAATTCTATTTAAGGTAAAATGATACAAATTTTATAGGCTTAATAATACACTTTACTTTTACCCCCTTTAAAATATTAGTGTAAGCTACAGTATGAAGAAGAGGTCTTTTGACCATCTTAGTTTCGGCTTTCGTTGAATAACAAACCTGTATCATGTAATTCATTTACTACATAGAAGAAAAGAATTTTAAGCTTCTACATGATTTTAGAATTTTCTTTGCATCCTAATGTTTGTATAACTTCTCATCTCATGAATGAACTATTATCATTCTTCACTCTGATTATCTTGACATACATGGACTTAGTATTAACATATAATACCCACACTTTAACAAATGTAATGAATGGGATTGTTTTCTACATACCACTTATGCAATAGTGGTGTAGCTGAATGTGATGTCATCCTTCCTTACCTGTGCACACCCACCTCTGTTTCTTTCTGACCTTGAGGGATCAGTATTCAGTGTTGTCTCCTACCTGCCTGCCTCTGAGGCAACAGTTTTCTTTGTACAAAACTCACTTTGAGGACTTTCATTTTAACATAATTGCATACAGTTACTGATGATTCTAAACGAACATCTAAAATTGCAAATTATAACTGCTCCTCTGTGTTCTATCTCTAAAAATCAAAGGAAAGATGTTTCTTGTACCCACACAGATAAAGACAGAATGAGTCTAGGTTAACTCTGCTTTACAATCATTCATTTTATAATTCTGTTGGTTGTCTCTTAGTGAGAAAGGAAACAGAGAGAGAGAGAGACAGGACTACACACTTGCAGGTGTCACCATAGGCCAGCACCAGATTTTCAGTCTAAGGATATGGGTGTAATGCCCAAGTGAAAGCTTCAGACAAAATTAAGACTGAGGAAATAGGAAAACAACCACAAACAAAAGGTCAAACAAGCAAACAAAACTGTCTATTTTGTAGAATGGATGAAAACTCTAGGAGAAATTACCTGGAATGTTGGCTGAACGGATGGGAAGACACAAAGGAATAAAGTGTTCGTGCTGACATACTTCTTGAAGAAAATCAAATTTATACTGGCATAAGGTCTGGAAAAGAAGGAAACCGAAGGGTTATTATTTAGCCATGAAAAAAAGAATAAATAAAAAAATATAATTTTTATTAAATAAAAAATCATTTTTTATTAAATAAAAATAAATTTTTTGCTCACCAGAAAAGTAAAAATATCAACACTTGAATCTTATATCTAAAAAGAGGGAGCTACTTTTGTGTGACCACCAGGTGATTGCTAAGTTTAAAGGATCCCTTGGAAGTGGTAAATAAAGTCAGGCTTGCAACCTCTGGAAACTGGTCAGGTGTGAAGGAAAATTATGTACAAGTAATCTAGAGTGTCTTTCTCTTGGTATGCTATGGGTTCTTAGAGCACATGATTTAACTCTATTATTTCCCTGTACTTGCAAACAGATCTATCTTTTCAATTATATTTTGATTAGGACAGTGATAAATACAGTCCAAACATGTTCTAAGACAACTTAATAATATGCCCCAAACAATCACACAATCAGAGCTATTTAATAGCTCATTCACACTGTTCTACTCACTGCCATGTGGATAAATAATACATTTTTAAGGTTAAGATTCTTGTTCAACATGTTCACAAATATCAGCATGCAAAATAAAATCAATTCCAAGCGGTCAGTTATTTTAGAATTCTCTTTTGTAGCAATTTAACTTTGATAATATTAAAAAAACTGCTATTTCAAACCAGGACAATGGTTGACTTAATTTTTTGAATAGCAATTGATCAGGAGTATAATTAAATTATATGTTAATGATTCTTCACTGAGAATATTCTGTTTGGTCTTTGAAGAATATATGTAATTTAGGTCTATCAGGATTACATCTAAATGAATATGCTGTAAATGTTATGCATAATTGGAGCACTAATGAAGAAGAGTCTTTCAAAAAATATTTATAGAGAGAATTGGACTCTCATAGTCCTTGTAGTCCACAGTTAATATCCGTAGCCAAAAAAGAAATGTTTAGACTCCTGAGCAGGGCATGGGAGACTTTAAGAAGATCATTATTTATTTTTGACTTCTCTACATTGGTTATTCCTTCCCAATATCTAGATAGCTCTTCTCCTTCAGGGAGTGACCTTCCTCCCAAAGGGTAAAGGTTAATGGGGAACTATTAGCTCAGAGCACCATCTTCCCTCTTTAAGATGAAGGTATGTGACCCCAAATTGGTTGGCCTCTCTGAAATATAAATATCAAGCAGAGTTTTAAGGGAGAAAAAATGGTTGCAATTGATTCATTTAAGCATTGGCAAGGTTGGCCAAATGGCTCTTCCTTTTCAAGGTTACTCTTGCGCTCCGGAAGTGCCTTGGCTCCCACTTTTCTCCAACTTGCAGATCTCTCATCAATGCTATTGACTCCCAGTGTCCTGCCAACAAAGCCCTGCTGCTCTAACTGAAGTCAGTTTCTGTGAGTGAGTTGCATCTCAAAGAACCTTACTGGCTACTTTAAGATTGGTGTATTTGCAGTCTTGTTTCCCACCAGCAGATGCCATATTGAAGCTCAATGACCTCAGTCTTGAGACTCTTGTTGTGTGATACACGATTTGGGGCTCCAGTGCAGCACCTCAGTTCTGAGGTGGCAGGTCTGGAGCCAGAACTTGGAGAGCCACTGGTTTCTGGAAGGCATGCTCCCTACCTAACTCCTAGCACACACTCTACCAGGAAGGGCATCCGTGTCTCATTTTGCTTGAGACTGAAGTGTTCCTAGAGATGTGGAACTTTTGGTGCTAAAACCCAGAGTTCAAGCAAACTGGAATTCCAGGAATTGCTCCCGAGAGAACCACTCTACCCCTCCCCCAAATTGATGTGAATGGTAAATACTTCCATTCCACCTGCCTTTCTCCCCAGCACCCAGACTCAGTGCTTAGTGATGAATCATTCTTAAAGACTGTTT
Organism: Uropsilus gracilis; assembly: GCA_004024945.1. Taxonomy (NCBI): domain Eukaryota; kingdom Metazoa; phylum Chordata; class Mammalia; order Eulipotyphla; family Talpidae; genus Uropsilus; species Uropsilus gracilis. Next base: position 54,767 of record PVHY01006527.1, on the reverse strand, counting down.
CTCACTGACACAGAAGCTAATTTGATACAGAGAATGAACAGGTTCATGTTTTAGGCACAAACCTAGCTTACTTATATATCATGCCATTTATACTAAGCCAGAAAGCCATGGATGGTTCTGTGACAGTGTGATAATGTGGCAGGGTGAGGCTCAAAGTTGGAAACCGAGGCCAGGTTTTTCCTTTGCACAATGAAGGCTGGACAAAGCCATATAACAGATGTTCCGGGAAGGGGCTGTGGTTTGATACAGCCAGATCCATCCCCTACACATGCAGCAGGAAACAGTAATATGTAAGCAGGTTTCTCTTGCACATGCACCAGCTAATAGCGACATGTAGGGCTAAATTCTTCCCTGAAGCAGAAGCTCTCAAGGCTCTTGCTCAAGTATTTGTTATACTTAGGAGATGGGTCTGGAGGAAGCAGACAATGATAAGAGCTTGACTCACATCTTTTTTTTTTTTTTTGCTTCTGTATCTTGCTTTACTATATAAACCCTTTCTTTTCTAAAGGTTGGCTCTGTTCTCTGCTTGTCCCAGGTGGTTAATAAAGGCTTTTTTAAATTAGACTTAAGACTCTGGTCTATGTGTCTAGGGGGTGACTTCGCTACAGTTCCTGCACTTGCCTCTCACCTTGAGGTTGCCAGAGGAGAACATGCTGATGTAGTTGTTGACCATCTTGAACACGAAGCCCCGGTCCATGAATGTAAAGCAGCGCTGAGGAGAAATTCAAACATATATACATATACATGTGTAATCAAGTGAAAAAATAGCAATTATATTAAAAATAAAATAAATAAATGCAAACATTTTGACTTTAAGGATTACTAAAGATGTAGAAAAAGTGGTTAAACACATCGAAGTAAAATAAGAGCATCCTATCCATGTTCTCTAATTATTAAAAAAAGGTCCCTAAAATAGGTTTATATTTTCCTCCACACACGAAATGAAATCAAGCACTAGAAATAGCACTCACCAGAAAGTTACACCCATGTTTATCAATTTTGCAAAGCATCCCTTAGATCTTTCTCATGACATAGTACATCCTTTTCTAAGTCATTTGAATACTGCCTGTGTTAATGGCTGTTCATGGGCTATCGTTTGTGGCAGGGTTGGGTCCTTGTGACAGGGATGGGGTGGTTTATGAAGTCGAAGATATTCAGTATTTTGCTTTTTACAGAAAAAGTCTCCAGATTCTTGATGAAGGGGTTAACTAGGATAACCCACCAAACTTTTTCTCAGTTTAGTTTAGTCCATTTTAAGTCAAATATTTGCAATTAATATATATAATAATTATATATATATTAATACATATTGCTAAAAAGAAAACCATCTATTTTATTCCCTCCATTGTGAGAACAACGAATATATTCTCTGTAAGTCATTCAGGATTCATGATGAAAGCCCAGGAGGCAGAGTATCCCAAATAACTGATAAACCACTGTCCCATCGTTGGTGTCTCATCTTGAACCCTGTCTTTCGCTATTTCACAATCAGTTTAGGTGCCACTCACAGCAACTTTTGTACAGATTAACCTGTGGCAAGTACATGTTATCCCCCAAACACAGGCCATTTCAGCCAAAGAGAATCAATAGGAAGGCATTGCCCTTCCCAGAAATTCATGAAGTCACACTTTTTTGGTGTTTAAGGAGAAATAGCACAGCTATTTCTTTAAACAACTGCTGCTAACAAATTAATTCTCTCCTATCTGATGACTTTCAAGTGACTTCCCAAAGCTAGTTGAAACAGGATAGTGATTAGTAAGGCAAGTGGGTCAAAAGATACAGTCATGTGCACAAGAAAGGAAAAATCACCGCCCTTAGTTACTTCCTTGGGAAGAGACCTATGAAAAAGAGTATTGAGGCTCAGGTTAGTAAGACTGTGACCCAGATTGGTGGCAAGAGGTGGAAAAATTACAAAGCTGCCAGGATTCATGGATCTCAACACTTTTGACTTACATGGGGTGGAGGTGGGGATGGAGGAGTGTGGGGGGCAGACATGGGGGGTGGTTTAGGAACAATCAGAAAAATGAACAAGGCTTTTGCACAATTGCTGTAAAGATATAACTTTCTCCAAACATGAGGGGAAAGGGGGTGCACTCTAACCCAGCTTGTCTGTGTACACCCACATCAGAGATCCCACTCTATTCATCCTTGAGAAACATTTTTGGCACAATTAGGATGTTATAATTTATTTCAATTGTTAAGTGTCAGTGGCAGCAAATTCACAGTATCTGTGAATGTAGAATGAGAGAAAACAAAAGAGGTAAAAGTCGCCTGATGTGTCAGTTGAATTATAGACTTGAGATTTACAATCCGAGGGGCCTTGTGATGTATAAGCACCGGAGAATTCAAAGATCAGAGGTACTGGGGCAAGTGGCCATTTGCATGAAAAACATGATTTTCTCTTTTTCTCTCTTAATTAAAAAAAAGTTATTTTATAAGTTATTTTAAAGATGTTTTCTGGTTCAACATAGATGCTCTTGCAACGGTCTGAAAACAATGTGTGTATGCTGACTTTTCTAATGTATGATCACTAAATAAATGTTTCCATCTATAAATGCCACACACAAGCATTACTCTGAGTTTGCAGTATTAGGGATCTAGAGATAGACAGACTGTGTCTGTTTATCATCCACCTGTGCTCTGGACCTGAAGATCTCACAGTAACACATGCATCACCTTCAGCTCCATCTTGTCTTTTCAGCTTGGATTTTTTTTTTTTTTGCTCCCCTGGGGACATTAATTTATGAAGAAACAGCGTAATCTTGGTAAAAAATGGGCTCCAAGGAAAACCGACATTTATTCCAACATTTATTCCAACAGGTACAGAGTATTTAAGCAAAGGAGAGTAGATAAGGGTTTTTTTTTTTTTTAAGAGACATGTTTTTAATTTTGAAATTAGGGAGGAAGGAATATCATACATTTTTTCAACTCATTTTGTTTATAAATTGGATAGTGTATCACTTTCCCTAAATTTCCTCTCTTATTACGTGCTTTAAATAAATGATCTGCATAGCAATATACTTATTTCCCTATTGGTCTTAAAATGTAGAAAATGAGTACAATATTTTTCTACATTACCTTCTTCCCCTTAACTCTATCCCTTTCTCTTTCTGGAAGCAACACAAAAGTACAAATGAGAGGGGGAATGTTGAAGAAAAAAATAAACTCAGAATGAGAACAAATATAGTGTATACTTGCAATAGTGCCTAACACACTAAAATAGAAATTAGTTTGGATGAAGACTCACAAAGACAACTCAGGCTAATTTTCCAACTACTTCCACAGCTTCTAAACTTTATATCATTAGTATATTCTACCTATAAAGCCTTATGCTGATCCTGCATGTTCTGACATCCACTTTAAAGAAATAAGAAAAGTGGCTTCACCCAGATACAGTAGTCAGTAGGCATATGAAAGAAGGAGAAGAAAAACTAACTTTCTAGCTACATGGATTAGCTGGTAAATGAGCCACCATAATTCTGTACTAGCTTTTTATTGCCTTTGCATTTCACTTTTCAACTCAACGTGCATGTCTGTAAACCAAAGAACTTTACTAATGATGTTGTTATATGTGTATATATAATTATACATGTATATATAATATGTGTGGGCATATACATATCTATATTGCTTTCTGGACATATATGCATCTCTAGACATATTTACCCTGTTTAGTTTGTAATTGCTCAATATTGTAACTGATACTATCCCTTTCATGTGATTAGTGTGTAATGTTTTTCATCATACAAAAAAGGGTCTAGAGGTCATAGAATATGTTAAATCCTCCACCATTTCCCAAAGTGGCTACATGACATCTTAGAGCCACAACGGATCCACAGCATCACCTCAAGGGCAGACATGCCCCAGGGAACGATACTGTACTACGAAGCTTCCTTTTAAAACTTCAATTTTTTTCTATTAAAATATTTAGAACTTCTCTGATTTGACAATACTCAAATGAATATTCTTGTCTAACCTTGGTCTTTGTTCTAGGTGACTCCAAGTTGGGAAAAAATTGGAATGTATTTCAGGCAGGGAAGATGCGGAGATGAAAGTATTCCACTAGTTGGGCTGCTTTTGACTCTTTGTCATAAAGGAAGATATGATCCATTGACATTTAAGCTGCATCTCATTCACTCTCATGGGGCCATGAATGGAACTGTGACCTTGCACAAAAACGTACCTTAAGAAATCTGGCAACGCTGTGATTTGCCCTTCTTGTTTCTTCAAGTGCATCTTTGTATTTCCAAATCACGTGGTCCGAGAGGACCATTACCAGATTGTCCAGTTCATTTTGGTAAGATTCAGGAAATCTTTGAACTCGAGAAAGCTAAAGAAAAAGCAGATCATTTATTTATAACATGGCATGTGAAATACTGGAAGCCTTGGAAAAAGAACAAACTGGGAGACTTCATTTTAGATATCATCAAACAAAAAGAATCCTTTTGAAAAGTTGAAAGCAACAATAAAATAGAAGCTCTTTTAATTTCAAAGTCATTATGTCCATCTTTTTCGTTTAATGTTTCCTTCTATTTTGGTAAACCATTTTTTTTCACCTTTTCATTAAAGAGTAAATTATAACATCTATTCATTACAAAATAGTCAAACAAAGTAGAAATGTACAAAGAAGAACATGTCAATTTTCTGTGACCTCTCACATTTTAATTTCCTCCCTCAGGATATAACTACAATTAATAGTCTTGGGACTACTACCCTAGATTTGTTGATGGAGTTCTCAATATAATTTAAAAATCAAATTCTTTTTAGATTTTTAAAACTAGATTCCTTATGCAACTGCAGGAAAGCAATGACTGAAGAACTGATTCCTACAGATAATGATGTGCCATGTCTTCTAATTGGTACGTTCTGGCTGGTTTAACTCCATGGTGCCAGTGGGACCTGGAAGTCAAGTTATTTTTTATTTATTTTTTTTTTGAGACTAGGTCTCGCTATTTTTACCTGTGGAACCCCAGGCTCTCGTTGCCCGGGGTACCACATACTCAAGCAATCCCCAGCCTCAGCTTCCCAGGTAGCTGGGATTACAGGCGTGCATCACCACGTCCAGCTATTTTTTTGGAACTAGGTCTTGCTACAGGCCCCAGGCGGGACTCAAACCGTGATCCCTAGCCATGGCCACTTCATAGGCTGAAGCTTATAGGCACAAGCCACTGTGCCTGGCCTGAAGTCAAGTTATTTTTGTCACCTGATGAAGAATGCTTTGCCTGTGAGATGGTATCGCATATCATCTTTGTGTCCCCACCTCTCCACTCGGGTCCCTGAATTCACTGCTCTTGTTTGAGCTGGGTCACTCTGGAGTGAGGGCACAACGCAGGTTGTCACCTTCAGAGCTGGCTGAGGGTTGGGGACTTCACATCAGTTAGCCGCGGAGGGTGAGAGTGAGAACAATAGGGAATCGTAGGATCACCTGCAGCACAGGAGCCACAGCGAGTCCCACAGCCTCCAAGGAAGAGAAGCTGATAGGACAGTGGAAGAGCAAATACACAAATGGTTGTAGCATATTATATAATATAGCATATATATTATATAATGCACACTTTAGTCGGTGACTTCCAGGCCACACATAGCTCAATGGGTCTCCACAACAAACTCTACAGAATTCTACAAAATCTCTGAAAATCTCTGGAATCCAATCAAGTGTTTGTGCCAAGGTGTGGGGCGTGCTGTAAATGGGTAAGAGATATATATGCCTTAGATAAGGCCACACCCTTATCTATTCTTGCCCATCTTCAGCACTCTGTAGATGGATCCTGGCAAGCCTCTTAGCTGTAAAGGCAGCCCCCTAACCTCCTATGACTGATGCACCAGAGAGACATTTTCCTGAAAGAAATGTCTATTTACCCCCACAGGTGTTTTTCTGCTAGATAATGAATCCCCCATCCTCCTACCCCATGTGCTACATACCACAGGATCCTGGTTTTACCTTCCCTACTACACACTGTAACCATTGTAACCATTTCTTTACCAGGGTATTTAAGGGAGCTTGGAACGTCTAATAAATGACTCAGCATATGCTCACTGAGCTCTGGTGTATGACTCAAGTCTGTCTCTGTCTTGGACCATCTTGGATCATCTCAATCTCTTTTGACTCTTCTTCTTTTTTTTTTTTTGATTTGTGCCTAAGCCATGTATTTATTTATATTACTATGCAACCATGTTGCTATTGATATTTAAAATATACTCATAATTAAAAATAGCATTTTTCATTAAAAATTTTCCAGTGGTGAATGTTCTTTTTTTATTTTTTAAAATTATTTATTTATATATAAATTTCACATCTTTGTAATCCCTGGGGTTCACCCACTGCCTTCCCTCCCTGACCGTTCCCACTCTCTCCCGCCCCCTGCTCCAAGTTGTGTACTTCAGTTTGGTTGTTAGCTTGTTTTGACTTTTCTTCATGGCTTTTTGTTTATTTTTCCTACATCCCATATATTAGTGAAACCATTTGGTTTCTGTCTTTTTCTTTCTGACTTGTTTCTGCTAATATGATTTCTTCAAGTACATCCATGTTATCAGAAAATCATCAAATTTGTTGTTTTTAATCGAAGAGTAATATCCCAGTGTGTATATGTACATCTTTTTCATCCAGTCCTCTGTTTTGGGACATTTTCTTCTTCCCACCCACTGATTCCAACACCAAGGTCATAGCCTCCCCTTTCTTCTCCCAGCCAATCCTTAAAGCTTTTAATGTCCAAGCAGCCAGACCATCTGCTTAATGCAGGACTCTTCTGTCGAACATTCTTTCTCTGAGTGTGTCCAGTGACCCCATAAAAGCTTTGCATGGCAGTCAAAGCCCTTTCTATTAACCCTCCTCCCTTCCTGCTCTCCTTTCCCAGATGTCACACCTTCCTTGTCCTACAGCCTTTGCAGCAGCTGTACTGACTTTGTTCTTGCATCTACTAGTGAAGGACCTGCACAGACACATCCCACCATCCCCTCCTCTTAAAAAGAAATTCACACAAAATGCTAAGGTTCACCAAGTAAATAAAAATGGAACCAATCCAACGAGAACATATTCATTAGCATAACTATTACATAAAGTATAATAATTATTAGCCTACCTGAATTTTATTTGTGTCAATCAAGTGCTGTGCCATTGATTTTAAGATAATTGCAAAGAAGAACCAGGAATGCTGTTAGGAAAAGAAAAGATAACTTCTATTATCTGATAGTATAATAATGATCAGTCTGTCCTTTATTTTAATAATATCTTTGTCTTGAAAAATTCTTTGAGCAATAATATATTCTCTATTATGTTAGGGGGGAACCTTATCAAAATTCTAATGGTAAAAATACATGCCAGGCATTTCAAGTCCTCAGTCATCTCAGAATGCCATTACTTAAAGAATGTTAAGTAAAACACAGTCCTGGGCTACTTAACATGTTTGAGGAGACAGTATCTGTAAAGAGCTGGCTGCAGGGTGCAAGAAAGGACAGGAGAGATGGCTCAGACATGGAGGCTGAGTGCTGATTGGAAGCATGAACCAAAAAGCCCTCTACAGCTCAGCCATCTCTCTCTCATCCTTTCTCGCACCCTGCGGCCAGCTCTTTACAAGCATTCTTATGAAATAATTATTCATGAGATGTTTCACTCAGTGAAATAAAATTAAACTTCTCGTATTAAGAGACCATCGTAGGCTCACACTTCACATTTCTAGGCTAGAGAAACGAGGAGTGGAAGCCACGTGTCTCAAGATCTAAATGTTCAAAGTCGAGCTAACAAAGAATTAAACTCTGTCCCTAGTTACCTTGACAAATGTGACTCATGATGGCTTGGACTGCACTCCAGGATGTGGGGGTTTGGGGAGAATAGGTGGCAGGCTGCTCATTTTCTCACCCTGCACCCTGAGGGGCCTGTTGCACAGGTACCACCTAATTACCCACCCAAGTGCTGTTACCCGCCTTCCCCCCCTGTCCCGTGGGTCTAGAATGCCCTCAGGCACCAAGCTTCTACTTGTACGACTACCCAAGGGACTATTACTCTGCCATGATAATAGATGGAATCTTGCCGATTGCCACAAGAGGGGCGGAACTTGAGTAGATAATGCAAAGTTAGAAATAAGCCAGAGAGCAAATAAATGTAAGTTAGAAAGTGAAAGACACTTGCTGGGTCTCACTCACACGTGGAATAAAATCACCAAAGCAAAAAAGTCACAATGAAAACAAAAGAAAAAAAATCACAATGAAAATAACTCCTGGGACTGTGTGAGAAGAATGGTGGCTACCAGAACGTGATGGGAGGGTTGGGGGAAAGAACAGAGGCACCGTTCTGATTGTGGCAAAGGGCACTAGAACATTGGTGGTGGCTGTGGTGAAGCTGTACTCCTGAAATCACTGTGGTACTGCAAGCCACTGTCTCCTCCAAGCAAGCATTTCACCCTGTCCTTTAGCTGAATGCTGACTCTCAAGAGACACCCTGCTGCCCCAGCACACAGCCTCTGCCTGCAGCCCTTGTCTCCATGCTCCTTCTTACCACCTTGCCCAACAGTCCCTTCTCTCCATAGCCACCAGAGCGGTCCTTTTCATCCAAAGTCAGTTCATGTCACTCTTGTGCTCAAAACCTTCTATAGGTCCTCATTTCCCCCTGATTGCAAGCCCAGGCCGTTGAAGGGCTTACGCTGCCTGCCAACTTCCCTGGCTTCTCTTACGGCTCTTTCCTACTCTCTTCCTTGCTCACCTGGCTCTAGTCACACTGACTTCCTTGTCATCCCTCAAGCACACCAGGTATGCTCCACCCCTGGTCTACCCTCACCCTTATTGTTCTACTCTCAACACCCACAGGTCATCTCCACTCTGTCTTGATCATCCTATTGAAAATTGCAAATCTCACCCTCTAGGGTCTCCCTTCCCATCTTTTTCCCCACATATTACTTCCCACCTTCTAACATATAATGTAATGACTTTTGTTATTAGGTCTGAGGTTTATGGCTTTTATCCCTGTTAGAACGTAAGCTCTCCAAGGGTGGACGTCTTGATTCTTTATTGCAAGGAAATACTGAGCATGGAACCTCCACATGTGTGGCACATAGCCTATTTGTTGAATACGCTGAAGGATGATTCTCATGACTTTAAACAAATTACTTAGTCAAGTGATTTCACTGAATGATTGTAGATGCTTATTGATCCTGGTTTCTCTTTATAGCTACTTACTAATCAATCACTAGTCTGTCAGGTCAAGATAGATAATTCATTTACCTGGGGACTAAACTCACTATTGTATCAAAATTTAGAATTATCTTTTCTTAAGTTCCCTAGCGAAACTTCTTTCTGTTTTTATAAATACAGGCTTTCAACTTTTGTTTCTCCACTTCCTGTCGTTAGTATATTCATTACTGAATGTTGACAGTCATTCTTTCATTGGTATTTTTCTTCTTAGTGTGATTGAAAACTCAGAAAAATTTATTTTTCCTATACTTAATATTTTTGAAAATGTTTAAGATCATTTTTAATAGTCACTGATTTTGCATATAGGTCAAAGGACTTCATTTATTTCATGGTCCATTTCATTTTTTAAGGTGATCTGTTCTCTTGACAGAGATCTATTCTGTTTACTATTTTACATGCAACAAGATGAAGCTTATGTCAGAAGCTATAAGAGAAAGCATCTATGAAACTCAGTGTAGCCTATCATCTTCTAGGGATGAGAGTAAGCTATCCCTCATGCTAACAATTCCAAGGCCACATTTAGGTTCTTTACCTTTAAGACATGCTTTACTGTTGTTGTGTCATTTGATTTCAAAAGCCCAGTCACATTTTTAGCCAGTTCCTCATGTATCGTTCTTTCCTTGCAGGCCCTGGTCTTGAAGACAAACTGAAGAAAATCCAAAAAGTGAAATAAAGTCAAACATTGAAAAGCCAAAGCTTCAAAAATCATGTCAAACAATTCAAATCTCAAAATTATTTTCTCATGCTGGATTTTGTCATGACATAAATGAAGACCCCATGATAAGTGTAGTACACACCTGCTCCTATTTAGGGCTTTTCACAGGTAGGGCCTGGCTCACCTAAGCTCTCCTTTAAGCTCTTTTTGTAGAAATCAAGCAAGAGTCAGAGAGCAATTTAGCAGGTTCAAGGAAATATGGAGGGCTTTGACCCACCTACTTGGGACACCTTTCCCCTTCTTCCTTCCACTGGTAACAGGTAGCATGGTAGCAATTCTTCATCCTGAAAGGGTAGAGCACCCACTCATATAGTGGGGAAGCAGGTGCCTTCCAGAGGCTGGTAGGTGAGTTCCCCCAAAGCCCAGGGTCTACCATGTCATGCTTAGACACAGCTACCAAAGTGTTCATGAACATCCGCCATAAGTAAGATAACAAATGCTGCTTACTTCATTTTTTTTTTCTCAAAAGATTGATTCTGGAAAGCTCCAACCAGGGCATGTAACAGTTTACCTTTCAGTATTTCTTCATGTATTTTAAGAATATGAGTCTCAATTTATCTGCATACATGTCAAATGCTTATTATTGGACTATAACATTTTCGTTATGAGTTAGGTTTGCCTCAAAGAAGATCACTTTGTTATGCTCACACTTGAGATTTTGCTGTAATCAAGATCTTCAAGCCACATTTGCATTTGGATCTATAATTATTTCTTTGAACTTCACAGCACATTGTTACCCAAGTCATCTCAATGGGGCCTGAATTGTCCATGTTTATTGCAAAGGGAAAGACAAAGCTAATAAATACATGGCATTATCTAAGTCAAGTAGTACGAGTTTCTCTCCTCATGGATTTTAACTCATGTGATGGTAATGTTGTTATCAATTAGCTAATCCCATGCACAGCTATTTAACCTTAAGGGCATTTCAATCACCCTGAAATATTTTTTTTCCTTTTTACATTTTGACTAGAAAGTATCAGCACCATGAATTGCTACAAGTCATAGCACTTAATTAGATCAAGTTTCAATATATTATCTTTTAAAAAGACAGTGTATGTGTGCATTCTGGATACTGTAGATGGGGTGAGTTAGCAGCATTTAGTACCACTGAACTTGAAATGGTGTTTCATTTACTTCTGAATAAATAAACATTTTACAATGGGAATCACATCTTTCAAGGAAGTCAAAGGACATGAAGATAGTGGCCCATCGCTTTTCATTAAACTCCTAGTTGCAGACAGGGCTTCATATCTATATATATGCTAAAAAATATTTTTCCTACGAGGGTTAAAAGCAAAAATAAAGTAAAAAAAAAGACAAGAAATCAGACTCCTTGATCAAATTCAGACTGTCAGCATAACCATATTGGAGTCCAATGAATAGAGCTTTGGTCCATTCCTATCTTACTTTGCAAAGAAGTAAAATGAGTTCAGAAAAGCTTAAAGTTTAAGTTCATTACTTAACCTTGACTAGCATTTGGTTTCCCGTGTGCTATTTAGTTTTCTCCCCAGAGTAAAATCCAGTGAAATTTATCAGGTTATATTTACTGAGTTATGAAATACGTTTATAAAACATCCTTAAGGGTTGTTATCAGCTGGTAATACATACAGTTGTTCTGAATTTGAACCACTTCAAAGCAAATGGCATAAGCAACCTCTTGTATCACAAAACAAAAGTGTCTTATGAAATTTCAAACATTATGGTTCCAAATAAAGACCAACCAGTACGCATCTATTTCCAGTACACATCCAAAAGCATCACAGATAGCATTTGGGAGCTGATATAAGGTCCACTGAGAATACAGTCTCAGTTGTCACAAAACTAGTCCCATATCAGCAGATTCTTGATGTATTTTCAATGATAGCATTGGAATAAGGCAAATTATGCTTCTGTTAAAATGAAGATGATGGTGTGATTGGTTTAACAATGTTTTTTCTTAGTTTCTTTGGAGACTGAAATGGACAATGGCGAGGATAAATATTCTGTCATTGATTCTGTTGAAAGGCAAATTCACCAGTATTCTATCAAAGTAGGTTATGTGTATATGTCCAACAGACTGCGAACCAAAAAGGCATTTGTAGTAGAGCTGGATTCTGCGACTGAAATGTATATTGTATTGGGAAATTACTATAATTTACTGACTGTTTTTGCTATAAGGATTATTTTAAGCAAGGGCACATACTCACAGGTATTTAGGAAATCACTGTCTGGCAGCTAGAAAAATATATAGATAATAAAACTCTAATGGAAAAACAAGACCTTAACTGATGGTATTTCAAGGTTCCAGTCCCTGAAATTCCATTCCATTTCTAGTTATTTCCTTTACCAGTTTTTTAAAAAATTAGTCTCTAGCTCAATTATTTCTCTAGTCATTTTCTAGACAACCAAAATAAATGGGTATACATCTATTCCTACAGGCTTATGGAATATACCTTTATATAAAAAAGGTCTGTGTCTCAAAAAAGATTTAACCTATGAATAGAAAAAACAGAAATTTAGGTCCTCTGTATATTATAATAGAAAGGTCCTCTGTATAATATAATAGATAGTCTGACAGAACTATCTAGATGTGTTCTTTTCATGTACCAGAATATGCAAACATCATCCCAAGTTCACTGGCATTAATTCACAGGCCAACTGGAAATGAGAGTATAAACATGTCTGAGTGAACACTTGACAGACGCTGGGAGAAGCAGTGTGCGCTGATGGGATGAACTGGTGAGTCATGCTGGAGGATAAAGGACTTAACATACCAGAGGCAGGTACAAATATACAGTAACTGGGGAAATGAAATAATGCCTGAGAAAACAATAAGAAGAGCTAAGAAAACATTACAGAAGAAACAACATTGCAGAAGAAACACAGAGCATTCAACAAACCAACAGGAAATTCTTCCATAAACTGACACCAGAATTGTATTTATTTACAAATGGAATTCAAAAAGACTGGAGCTTTCTCTTCTTCTCTCTTTTGTTTGCTCTTTCTTCCAGCATAAACATTCTTTGGCACACGGGCTTATTATTTATACATTGCTATATTTAAACATACCTCTAGCCCATCAGCGCAAAGGGCTGACATTGCAAGTAGCTAAAGGAAATGCTTCCTATGCCAGGGGTGGCACCATCCAGCTTAGGGAGAAATATCTCACTTATGGCAGACAGCAAACAAGATAGGCCATGAGTTAGAGGACATGGCTAGTGTCCAAGGGCGACTCCATACCTTGATGTATGACTGGATGGCATGTTCCAGCTGTTCCTCATGGCACTTGGCCACAATGTCAGTCAACACCCTGCAGAAACAAAGCTGTTGAGTGCGCTTTCTAGAGAAGGCAGGAAAATACCACTTGGCTTTTCTGTGGAGTTCTTGGTACGCGGAGTGTTGTGCTCATTGCTGGATGAACGAATGAACTAATTTCAGACACTCCTCACCCCCTGATCCCTCTGTACTGGGTCTTTAAAATCTGTATTATCTATTAGTTATTTCTGAGGCAGGAACTTCTAAGCTCTAGGAAAGAGTCATGTCTGACAGCTGCAATAGCACATTGGAGACTATTTGACCTGAGTTGAAAGTACTATCATGGTCTGCACTTTTGCTAGTATTGTTTACTTAGAAAACAGATTCTTTTGTGTTTGACTTAAACATAAGATCTTTGACCTCTAATCAATGATCGTATTCCATTTTGAGAGGATTTGCCTTCCATCCTGGAGGCATGAGAGATACTTGCAGGAAGAGCAAATGAGGAGGATGGATAGGATTTTTATTCCTTAACTGGGGCAGGGTTTCAAGTGGCAATAGTAGCTGGGCTGGCATTTTTCACTCAGTTAACACCCCAGTTGCTTCATGATTGGAGTGTTTAGGAGTTTCTCAGCAGATCTACCAGCTGACATGTTTAAAGTCTTGTTAACACAGATTCTCATACTGACACTAAAAAGCACATCAGTTGAAGGCATAGTTGAAAACCCAGATCCAAAATAGCTATTTTTGGAACTTTTATACAAATACTTTTGCATTTTCCAGGGCTCGAGGCTTTAAAAATGAGACTGAAGACTGATTCTGAAAAATGGAAATAATATGCCTGAGATTTTAGAAGGGCCTAGAAACATTTCAATGTCAAGAGGATTTTTTTTTTTAGACTTGTAGGAGTAATGGGTATTTAAAAATAAACATAGTCTCTAAGTCAGTCATTCAAAACATTGCCTCTATAAAGAAGAAACTCTGGTAACTAGAGTTATCAGAAACAATATAATGGTATAAGAACGCAGGTAGCTTAGTCAGATTTCATGAGAGCAGTGAAGGGTCAATGGAATAGTCTTCTTAAAAAGCTCTGATGAGCATGTGAAAGGAACACACTCCAGAAAACAATTAGGCATTTCTTAGAAAGTAAACATTCAGCTCTCATACAACCCAGTAGTTGTACTCCTGGGCCTTTATTCCAGAACAATCAAAACCTTAAGTTCACACAAAAATCTATCCCAAATGGCAAACAGCCTAGGTAATCTTCAAGATATGATTTGCTAAACATAGGATGGTATAGAGGACACTCAAGAAATGAAAAGGAATAAACCGTCAAAAGAACCACCTCCACGAGTTGCTAAACAGTTGCATGGAATGAAAAAAGATAATTCCAAAGAGCTTTCATACTTGTAAATATGTCTGATTTTAAATATATATGTATATGTACATCTATGTTCAATAATGATACATTCATATATATCCAATAGAAAATAATTTATATGTACACATATATTGAAAATGAATCAATGTTTTACGGAGAGAACATTAGTAGTTGTGAAAGATTAGTGGGTGAGATTAATGGGTGGGTGAGGATGACATGAGGGATTTGGGGGTGGAAATGCTCTGTACCCTGATTCTTTCAATGTCAACACTCATAGGGAGGTTGTGAGGTTGTACTCAAGTTTTGTACAATGCTACCATTGGGATATACTGGGTAAAGGCTAACAGAGATCTGTCTGTCTCATCAGCTGCATGTGACTCTATAATTAGCTAAAAATAATTTAATTAAAAGATACAGATTTAAAGAGCTCTAAAATTTTTCTCTAATGTTATAATGAGAGGTAAGAATTCAAGAGTGACAAGTACTTAAATTTGAGCTATGTGTTCATGAAGGCAAGCACCCCATTGGATAGTTAGAAGCAGAGCTCCGTGAACTACACATGACCCAGCCTCGTCTCAGCTGTGCAATGAATACCTGGTCACAGTTGTACTGATTTCGTCTTCCTCATTCTGCACCAGAACCTTGAAGAGCTGATTCAAGATGATAGGCAGAAAGCTCATAATTGCTTGAATCTTTTCCACATTCAGTAAGTTCTGTAGCAAATTGGCAGGGAAGAAAAAGGGCACTGATGAAATGGCAAGCCCACTCCTCTGATGTTTTTCAGAACCTGAACCTGAACACTGTAGCCCACCTTTATAGGTGGTTTTACTCTTTATTGTTCTTGCCTGACACATTGACATGGATGGGGTAATGTTGTAAGAGCAGGACACGTACTTAACATAAAATCAATTGATTCTGATTTTCAATCACTTTCATTTTGGAAAAACTGATCTTTGCATAATTTTGACTCAAAAGGCAGAAACTCTCTAGGAAATGTGGGTTAAATCTGAACTGATAAGGCACTGAACAATCTTCCACAATAATTATCTTAGTTTGCTACTCAATGGACAATGAAAAGGCCTCTGGCCCACTTCCACCCTGGAGACCACGGAAACGCTTTGCTAGTCACGTTACCTTACAGGAGCGGACGAAATTCGAGGTAGGTGACTGAGACATATCTTTCTCTCTTTTTTGGCACTGTCGGAAAAAGGCGTTCACATGTGGATCCTGCAATAGCACAGAAAGTGTTTATTTCTGATGAGCCGTAAGCTCTGCAGCCATGATGGTGGTGGGAAGGGCTTTTGTGTAGGAGGGAGGCTTCAGTGTGCCTGTCTGTCTAGCCGGGACAGGGGTCTTCTCTCCACCAGCCCTGTAGATCCACTGAAGGCTCCTCTCCCATCTCCTTCTCAAGGGCTTATTTCTCTTCTTGCTTGGAAGACAACGGTGAAGAATTCCCCCCTGAGATCTTTTTCCTTTTTTTTTTTTTTAAATTGCCTTTGTCCATCTTCCTGATTCTGCTGCTTCCAGAGACCTTGACCCACTTTTCTTACCTCATCCTATACACACATGAGAATAGGTGCTTTTTATCATCAACACTGGATGTTCAGGTGTACAATGCCCAAGTAGGTTAAAAACTCAGGAAGCTAAGACTACAAAACAAATGGACTCAACCTTTGACATGGGCTGATTTGTATACTCCTCCCCCCCACCAAGGTGAGGGCCTAACTCTCCGGGACCTCAGGGCATAACTACATTTGGAAAAAGGACATTTCAAAAGGTGATTAGGATCAATTGAGGCAGTTGGGGAGGTTGTAGTTCAATAGGACTGTCATCCTAATAAAAGAGGAGAGCTGGACAAGAGAACCAGCAGAGGAAAGGCCAGTAAGGAGATGGCCATCTACTCACCAAAGGGTGAAGCCCCCAGAGAAAAGGCCAAAGCCTCGAAAGAAACCAGCCCCTCTGACACCTGGAACTTGGATATCACTGGCCTGAGCTATGGGGTGATCGTCTGCTCTTGTTTTGGCTCCTTCACCTGTGAGGCTGAGTTATGAATAAATGAACAGACCCTTCAATGCTAGTCTCAGAAGAGGGATGACGTTGGGAATTCTCTGTGTTCCACACTGGGGGTCAGATTTACACCATCAGGAAGTGAGACAAAGAATCTGGGGAGGACACAGGCTCTGAATATTTCTCTGATGCTCTGTCTGTTCTAGAAAGGTGCCTGAAAGGGGTCAGTGCAGAATGGTGTGGGTTGTACCCAGGTCAGTATGTGAGTCTGGGATAGTTTCAGTTTCCTAGCTGTCACTATGTTTTTGATTAGAGGCCACTAATTATTTTTTCCTTTTAAATATCACTTCATTTGTTCACAACTTCTACAAAAAAAGTTTTTTTGAGGCACCAGAGTCCATTGAGGCATTTTATTTGCCTGTAGAGGCATTTTACATCCCTAGAAAAATATTCCCACCATTTTCCCTCCTGTGTGTTTTTGTCTTACTTCTTCATGGTCCATGATACCAGCTGAGGTTGTCAGTACAATGAAACCAAACTGGCGGGATGGGAGCAGATTATTCTGCCATTTTTCTAGATCTTTGAATTGCACATCGTATCTGGGGTTGATCACTCCACACTTGCTTAACCTGCCTGCAAGGTTCACAACAATTTTTCCAGCTCTGTGGTCATCAATAATTTCAAATTCACCAAGGTAACCATGCTTCATCATCACAGTCAGAAACCGGATGATAACTTTGGTGCATGGCCTAAAAAGAACCTGGAACTTGCCTCTCTTTTTGGCATTGTTGGTTGATGCTCTTCAGAGCATCGGCCAGGACATTCATGTGGACCATTATGAAACGATGGCGGAAAGAGCACTTCTACAAATTTTTATTGAAAGCTGACAGGGGGCCAGACCTTGGCAGGCCTGGTGATGGGACAGAGGCAAGAAAAACCTGGTGTTTTCCTCTGGGGACTTTCATGATGCTAGGGACAAAGGTCCCACAGCAGGATTTCCACACACATCAAGGGAACCACAGTTGGAGAGACGCCAAAGAGAAAAGGTGCCTTCTGGGAGAATGACAAGACCAGTCAGTCTGTCATGGGGCTGGAGAAAGGAGGGCTGCTTGAGGAACTGGAGTTGAGCAAAGATCTAGAGAGGAGCTACCAGGCCGGTGAGGTGGCAGAGAGGGAGAAACTGGGTGTCACAGGGTGCCCGTGGGGCTTTGTGGGAGTGAGTAGATGGAGGGCATATGTGAGAGGTTCCTGGCAGATGAGAACTGAGATATTCTGTGATGATGACAGACTAATGCATCCCCCTGACAAACATGGAAGGTGGATGTGGATGAGAAAGTCGAGTCCGGTGAGTGAGAGACCTGGGCTGTTTGATGAAAGCAGATGAAGAGTAAGACAGAGAAACTTGGGACATTCTGAGACATGTGAAAGCAGGATTTGGTGGAGAAGGATCATTTCATAGGACTGACCAGGCCTGATGGCTTCAGAAGAAAGACAGTGGGAGAGTTACAAGCATAGGACTGGGGGAAGAGTCAACTGAATATGAAGCATTTCAGGTACTACATACACAGAGAGTCAGGATTTTTCAGTCATCTGAATGGCACTGTTTTCCTTAGCAACCAGGTCTGCACTAGGAATAAAGCTGCATGAAGCAGAAGTGAAGGAGCTACACGCTGCACTTATGAAGGGAGAAATCCATATTCAATGAACCTGTAATGGCTTGCTTGGCAGTGTCTAATCGCACCACAAAAACCCTCACATTGCATTCCACGCAAGGGAAGGGGTGGGTCTGTGTGCCATGATGATAATCACATCTGTTCAGCATTTGCGGTCATGAAATATTTTCACTTGCAGTTTCTCATTTTGATCTTCCCACAAGCTCAGAGATTTTAGTGTTACCATTTTCCTAATGAGGAAACGAGGACTCCGTAGTAAAAGGTCTTGCCCAGAGCCACAGGGGCAAAGCTGGACTAAAGGAACCTCACACGCAGTCTGCCCACCCAGAGGGGTTCCACTTGGGGAGACCTGGGAAACACTGGGAACTACACTTAGTTTAGTTTAGTCTTGTTTTTTTGAGACTAGGTCTTGCTTTGTTGCCTGGGGAACCGCAGGCTCACATTGCCCGGGGGGAACCATAGAATCAAGTGATCCCTAGCCTCAGCTTTCCAGGTAGCCAGGATTACAGGCGTGTGCCACTACGGCCAGCTATTTTTCTGAAACGAGGTCTCTCTATGCTGCCCAGTTGGGTTTTGAGGAAAAGATAGAAAGTCTTCATTTTGAACAGTCCACATTTTGAACACTTGCATGTTGCCATTGGAAGTAAACCTTATGCCAAGAACAGTGGCACCTAGGGCTCTGGCCAGCTTTGTCACGGTGGCTGGGCTGTATGGGGGTGGGCATCCTATCCCTCCCAGGACAAGCATAATGTTATATGTCCCCCTGCTTCTGTGACATTGTATGAGATGAGCATTTCCTCCTGTAAATACAGAGGAGGCTTCCTGACTCCACTTTGAGGAAGGATGCTTATATTTCCAGAGAACACACTCACCTGAGTATTCACTGTTGATACAACAAATGTGGACACTTTGAAGAGTGGTTTGCCACCATCCACCCATTTAATGTCACTTCCACCTTGCTGGAATAAAATAAAATAAATAAAAGATTCTTGCTGTCACTGTGGCAAGTTGAGAAAAGGAAACATATAGGTTATTTAGTTCCTATTTGGGTCCTGTTCATTTCCCAGTTTGATCTACACATCTTCAGTTACTCTAAAGATGGGACCAAAAGAAAATGCAAATACATTTAGCGACATTGGTAAATGAAACTGATCTGCCACGAAAGGCTCATTGTTAATAGGTCATTTCCACTAACTACAAACTTAACAAGATGCTTGAAACACTGGTGGACATTTGGTTTCTAACTCTTGTACAGACATACGTGATGGTCAGGTTAATTGAAATAACAGAAATAACTGACATATTTCTTTCTCATAAATTACACATCACTCCATACCTTTCCACTTGCAGAATCTTGGAAGCTTAGATAGTTAGCAGGCAGGCTTGTTGCTACTGGGATATTGTACTCTTGAGAAGCTATCTGATCGTGTTTCATGAGAGGAAGCCAAGCATAGCCAACTGCAAATAAACAAGAAAGAAAAAAATTTGAGTAGAAACCTGCATGATGAGAGGTAAAAGTAAAGCTATTTATTATTTATGAATATAAAACTTCACTGAAAAATCCAATAATTCAGGGTTTTTAAAATCCAGCTCAATTCAGGTCCAAAAGATGATGTGGCAATCTATCTCAGACTGCCCTGTTAGTACCTGATGTTTCCAGGGCTTCTTTCTTCTTGGCATTGGCTTTGGCATTTATGTCACACGTGACATGATAAAAAGAAAACAAAATATGGTGTTTCTCATGGAGTTGTGTTGGCAGTTCGATTTTTACCTGCAGAGAAAGAGATAATAATGATAGCTGGACTGAGATCTCCATCATTTGCCTAGAGCAGGGCCAGACAAAGCAGAAAGCAGAAGCACCTTTTTTACTGGTTGCATATATATATATGTATATATATAAAACATATATAATATATATTATGTAGGCTTATATCGTTGTACACCCACCACCTTATCATCTGTGAACCATCATCTTAATCTCTTGTGCCCGTTCCTCCCCCAGTTCCCCCCCTCCTCCTCCCTTTCTCTATGCTTCAGTTCTCTTGACAGTTTGTTAGTTTTAAGTTTTCCTTGTCCATTTGTTTGTTTTCTCTATATCCTGCAGATAGGTGAGATCATCCAGTATTTCTTCTCTTTCTGGCTTATTTCTGCTAGCATGATTCCTTCTAGCTCCATCCATGTTACCACAAATGTATCAAATTTGTCTTTTGATTACTGCATAATATTCCATTGTGTACATAGACCACAACTTGCTGATACATTAATCTGTTTTGAGGCATTTGGGCTGTTTCCATATCTGGCTACTGTAAATAGTGCTGCAATAAACATCTGAGTACGGATGTCCTTTTGAATTAGTGTTTTTGTGTCCTTTGGGTGAATTCTCAGAAGTAGGATTGTTGGGTAGTTCCATTTTTCAGTAGTTTGAGTGTCCTCCACACAGTTTTTCAGAGTGGCTGGACCAGTTTGCATTCCCAGCAGCAGTGTAAAAGTGTTCCTTTTTGAGGCACCTTTTAAAAAATATTTAACTGAAATCTAGGTCCATGTAAGGCACCACTAGATGCCTTGGCTTAATGCTCAATAAATATTATTCTTGTGGTTGTAATGTGTTGATACTTTTACTTCTTTATTGTGGTTGGATGATGATAATCTAGAAAACCTAGTGGTTCTCATGAGGCAATTCATTCTACTAGACTATGGATTAGACACCTATGCACAAAAGCACACACAGACATGGCTGCAGAATGTAAATACGACACAGATCGAGGGTCCTTCACCAGGGGACATAACTGAGTGAACAATATGTTCCTGTCTCCCCAAGTGCGAGGGTGATGTGTGAGCGTTACTGGGAACTGACTACAAATGCAGGCCCATTGGCACCACCCCCAGATGTCTGGAACCAGACTCTGAATGCTAATAAGCTCCCCAGTGAATCCTATGTACATTGTTGAGACGCACAGTGGAGGAAATGAGGTAACAAGCATGGAATCTATTCCTTTAAAAAACAACCAGAAAATGTATGAGCTGTGTTAGTGTGGTAAGAACGTAAAGAGCCATTTTGTGAAGAGTCATGATAGAAATAATGCTTCTGAATAAACAAACTATAAGTGATTAAGGCTAAGAGCTAACTTCTTGAGGAAGAGACAACTTCATGTTTCTAGAAAGAAATTACTTGGAATCCTGTAAATTTTACAGTGTTTTTCAGTTTCTAAACTTCTGCCATCAATTCTACTTAATTCTCCCAAAAGTCCAGTGAGGGAGGAGTTCACAGAGGTGGGGACCACAGCAAGAGAAGTAGTCATAGCAAGATGGGGTTGTCAGTCAAAGAAGGATGGGTTTTGTCAGCCAGAGACATCTTCCAGAACATGGATCTATAGTCTTCTGATAACCACATCACATGGGAATCCCAGGACCTCATGCAGGTGAGTTGCACTCAACTCCATCTCAGCAACTTGGTGATTTCCAGAAAAGTTAAGTCCATAAGAAAGTCCTGCAAGTCTCTGCCAGCTGACTGGATTCTCTGCCTCTAGCCAGTTTATTTTCACATTGTTTTGAGAAAGGATTTGATACAGCAATTTCCAAAGTGTCATGCCTGGGACAGTCTAGCAACATCACCTGGAAATCAGTCAGAAATGCAAGTTCTCAGGCCCCACCAGACATATGGAAGTCAAATATCTGGGGTGGGTTCCAGACACCTGTGTTTTAACAAATTTCCAGGAAATTCTTATAAATGGTAAAGGCTGAGATCTTCTGAATTTGAAGGGCGTACAGGCATACCTATATTTTTATATTCAGTATGCTAATCTGGTAGTGGAAGCTAGTACCTTTTAAAATACACACTAACTAGCCATGCAATAAAGAGGGTCTTTCTTAGTCAAGAGCTCATGGGATGCAGCAAGCACTCAGGAATTCCAGTTAACTAAATGTAGATGCAAAAGTTCTCTAACAAATGCTGTATTTACATCAGATTGTAACCAGACCCTGGAAGAATTTCCAGCTTTTTTTTTTTTTTTTTTTTTTGGTAATGGATACATTGTTGGCAACAATAAAGAAGGAATGGAAGCTTTAGTTTGGAAGCTCCATTGGAGGCTGCACAGTTGTTGTCTTCATACATGTGCATTGTGGGAAAATCAGTGGCTTTGCCCAGCATTCTAGAAACAACAGACAGGAGAAGAAACTAAAAGCCAGAGTAAGGCGTGAGTGAGAACATCTTCTTCATGAATATTTCATATGTCTACAGAGAATCCATGTAGGTAAATGATCTGGCCAGGCTAGTTCTCCCATTAGCCTTTGACTAGCACCTGGCGTATTATAGCTTTCCCATGATTGTGCCTTCCAGTGGGTGTATGCATCTTTTAAGTTTTTTCACACCTGGGCCTAGGAGAGAGGGGTAAAGGGGTGCAGAACGCATGAGAATATGAGAATGATAATAGGAGAGAGTACAGAAGAGAGAGAAAGAGGCCAGAGAGAGAGAGAGAGAGAGGCCACCCCACCCCACCCTGCCCTGCCTGATGTGTCTGTGTAACTGTTTAAGCCAAGAACCTACACAGATTGGTAAGCCCGATGCTTGCAACTGGCAACGACGCTATTACAGTGTCTTGCAAAAGCAAATATTTGGCAATGTAGTATGGTCTGTTATTTTTTCCCCTTCTTTTCAGATTTACAGGAGAAAAGTTAGTAAGAGTCTGAAATAGGTGTGATGGAAAGAGGTGAGGCTAGGCAGATGTGCTGTTTCTTTGGTATTTTTCACATGAGTTTTAACATGAAGAGTGTGCATCCAGGTGTGGTAGACACACTGATAGCTCCAGAAAAGATGATCTCCAGGTCTGACCCTCAGAAAATACCTGGGGTGCCTTCCTTGGTGAAAGGGACTGTAGGGATGTGATTAAGTTCCAGGGGTTCTGATGGAGAGTGTATGCTGGGCTATCCAGGTGGGCCCAATAGAGTGGCAAGGTCCTCATCATGGGAAGCAGGAGAGTCAGAAGAGGCATAAGAAAGGCAGAGTGATGAAAATGCTGGAAGGGGTCAACTTTCAGATGCTGGAAAAGGCAAAGATCTCCCCAAGTCATGCAGGTTTGCTGAAATCTCCCCAAGGAATACAGGCTTGCTGACAGCTTGGTTTGCCTGAGACTACCAGTCCAGAGTTATGATCCCCAGCTCTGTCAGATAACAAATGGGTGTTGTTGCAGTCACTAAATTGTGGCAATCTGTTACAGCGGCAACAGAATGTGGATAGAAATGATGGGATGCTTTTCACTCACACCTTCCTTCAGCAGGAACATTAGTTCAGACTTTCGCTTCATAGCTAGAAATTAAATTTAATCAGTGCAATGGTTTGTCTAAAACAGTTGATAATCACAGAAAACAGGCACAGCAATTTACCACTGACATGTTGCTATGTGGAAAGGTAAGAGGGATGATGCTTCAGGCTCTGGAGTCACCTGGTCTGGTTTGAACTCGGACTGATGCTGCTTAGTTGTGGGCACTCAGACAAATGACTTGGAGGCATCTGCGTCCTCATCTAGGCATTAGGAATGTGTGATGGTTTAGCTGTATGGGTCAGCTTGACCAGGCCAAGGATGTACGACTGCTGGTTCAACATTATCTCTGGGTGTGTTTGTGACGGTGTTTCTGGAAGACGTGAGCACCTGAACTATCCTCCCCAGTGTGGGTGAGGAATGCACGGAGGTCAGGATAAAACAAAAAGGCAGAGGGTGGGTGGCCTTCTCTATGCCTGACTTCCTGAGCTGGAACACTGATTTTTCTCCTGCCATTGGGGTTCTAGGCCCCCAGACCCAGGATGATTGGATACCACAGATCTAATATTCCTCAGGTCTTTGAATGATAACACTGGCTCTCCTGGGTCTCCAGCCTGAATGTGACAGACAGAGGGACTCTGAGCCTCTACAATGATGAGAGCCTTATAGTGAATTTCTATCTATTTACCTACCTATCTACCTACCTATCAGCTATCTATCTACCTATCATCCATTAGCTGTCGCTCTATCATCTATGTCTGTCTGTCTGTCTGTATCTATCATCTATCTTTCTACTTAACATCTATAAGCTATCTATCAATCTACCTATCATCTATCAGCTGTCTCTATATCTATCAAGTATCTATGTATCATCTGTCATTTATCTATCTGTCATCCATCCATCCATCCATCCATCCATCCATCCATCCATCCATCCATCCATCCATCCATCCATCCATCCATCCATCCATCCATCCATCCATCCATCCACCTATCTCCCTATCTATCTCCCTATCTATCTCCCTATCTATCTCCCTATCTCCCTATCTCCCTATCTATCTATCTATCTATCTATCTATCTATCTATCTATCTATCTATCTATCTATCTATCTATCTATCTATCTATCTATCTATCTATCTATCTATCTATCTATCTATCTATCTATCTATCTATCATCTATCTACCTACCTACCTACCTATCTATCTATCTATCTATCTATCTATCTATCTATCTATCTATCTATCTATCTATCTATCTATCTATCTATCTATCTATCTATCTACCTATCTATCATTTATTTTTCTACCTACCATCTATCAGCTCTCTATCTCTCATGTATCTTCTACTAACTTCTACTTGCTGTTTCTCTGCAGAACCCTGATTCATCCAGAAGGTCATACTAGTGCCTACTTTTCAGAGCTGCTGTGGGGGTTCAATGAGATGCTGTACATATAGCTCAGAGGGCACGTGGTCCCTAACACGAGAGCCTCAAGAGTTGGCTAGCACTGGTCTGGTTCTGCGCCACATTCAGAGATGAGAGGTCCGAGCTCATGGAGATTGAAAACAAATAGTGTTGGCTCCTCATCTAGTCCTCTGGCCTGTCCTGCTGACATGCCATCCCTCCACAGGCTGCTAACGGCTGTGCCACACAATCCTGGTTTCACTGATGGATGACATAAGGAAAAGGAAATGAACCTCACTCGAGAACAGAGCTATGAGGAAAACATCTCACTTTGAAAGGACAATCCTGTGCCAACATATGAATTTGTGCCGTATTTGGAGCAACCGTGAAGGAAAATGTTCCCGAATCATGGCTAGTGAACGCCCATCAAGGCGTGTCCTTGTCCGTGGTGTGGCCAGCCCTGCGTCCTCACCGGTGCTTCCAGAAGCTTCTGGGGTGGCAGGGGCCCTTACCTCGTCTGAGAAATCTGGATTCTGGGAATGGTGCAGAACTGCTGTGTAGGCGGCTGAGGTGAAGAGGGGCCCTCCAGGCTTCCCATAAATACACTGAGGAGAAAGCAACGAGTCGACTCATTAGGAGTGTCTGAGAGGAGCCCTGAGCACGAGAAAGGATCCCAGCTCCTCAGTCGCTCATCCTGGGATGGAGATGAACGCTGATAATTTGCCAGACGTTGCTGACATATAATTAACCTTGAGCTTCTCTCGACCACCGCCCTGCACTGATCTGCACCACAGGGTGGTGCTGAGGGAAATCGAAAGACTGTCATTTCCCAGGCAGCTAGTTCTGTCTTGCTGAGCACCTGAATGGGCGCGCTACCTCACTTTGAAGACCAGGAGGATGAGCTGATTTATCCTATTCTGATCCCATGCTTGAAGGGGCCCACGGGATCTAGCCTGGGTCTAGTGATGAAGGCAGTCCATTCTGGTGACCATGAGGTTTGTCTGACCCCAGCCCCTGATGTGCTGGGTCCCGGCATGGACACAGGGCTGGAAGGGTAGAGCTGGTTCCCAATCTCAAGGCTTGCTCTCTCCCAGCCCTGGCCAGTCTGGGATGAGATATGGCTCTTTCCAGCCATGTAGCTTACACAGCCCTCAGCCTCAGTCTCAGGGTCCCTCTCCTGTAAGTGCCATGTTATTGGATGGGGCTGTGGGGCAGTGGGGCAGGGAGCCCACAAATTGTTGCTGCTCCCCTGTCCTGGATGTTGCTCATCCATACAGCTGTGGCAGCCATGGCTCCCCTGGCCACTGTCTTTGTTTGATTGACAACCGTATTTCACTTCACTCTTTTCTCTCCTGATGCAAAGGTTGTGGTTGAACTCATGGATACTGAGAGTGCTTCAGACTCTTCGAGAACTCATTCTCTCTGCTCTGCCTAACCCACTGGATCACTACAATTGATTGCATTCTTCAGAATATGGTACCGACGGTGGTAGACCAGAGACTGGTACCTGGCAGAGACTCTAAGAGATTATTTCATAACTATGGAACCCGTTAGTCATTGGTTGCCTTTTCCTGTCTCATTCCTCTGATTCACCAAAAATGGGATCATCCGGCCGCCAGTGCACTAAAAATAATTTTTCTCTCTCTGTCTAGATGTTACTTTATGTTGTGTGAAGTCCCTAATATAAAAACCAGAATCATATCAAACAAACTATGGAAAATGTCACCCAGTTGCCGTTTTCGAGGTTAAAACAGCACAGATCAGATTGATCTAGTTCATTCATGGGATCACCATCCAGGATGGACTTCCAGGGTCCCCAGGGAGCTGGCCACTGCACTTCCATAAATGTGAGACTGGGCAAGCCCACTGCATTAACCACAAGTCTAGTGCCCACGGCCCTTCTGCCCCTCGAAGGACGGCTGGGACGTGGCATTTTGAATTCAGCACACTGAATCCAGGGGCAGGCTAATCTCTGCCAGGGGCACAGTCTCCCCGAGGGGAATCTTTGCATTCATTTTACACTCAATGGTTTCCATTTTTCCAAATCACAAAAAGCTAAGCCAAGCCACGAGACTGGTATTCTGATGGATCTAGCTAATGATGACGATTAAGGAGGGAACATTTGAGGAAATCTAAAGCAAACGTCTCCAGTGATTTCTAGTTCAACCACACTCAGTAAAAAGTCTCACATGGTGCAGAAAAGTGATGGCCCTGACTGCCCTCTCTATGCTGTGTCCTCTCAAGCCTTGGCTCACCTTCACGGGCTTGGCACCATCTTCATCGGAGTTCTTGAATTCAATGCACACTGTTATATTTCGTGCCTGAAATTAGAGCCAGGGAAATTGAAAATTGTAATTTTCTGTTAAATACCCAAACACCATCCAAGTGCCTAAAATAAGTAGCTTCTAATTAAATGTGAAAAATGTAGACTCCCTAGCATTTTTATGTGACATTATCCATAGTGCTCGGAAATAGCAAGAGGATATGGAGAGATAATTTAACAGAGAAGAAAAAACTGGTATCAAAACAGGGCAAGCATGCTATTTTCAGGATATCTTAAGAAACTAACAAAAAAGTCCATTACATAATTATTTAGGATTGACTTCAGAAAGGATCATTAGTATATTGGAAAACTGTGGACTCTTAAACACTTTTAAAGTAAAACATAGCACTTCTCTGATTGACAATGTTTTCTAAAAGGTTTTCTGTCCCAAAGTGTTAGTCTATTGTCATTTATATCTGATCTTATGGGAAAATATTTTAAAATGGAGTGGAGTGAGAGGAGGATGTCTCAGAAACTAGAAACTTTTATCCTACCTTGTTGAAGCATTTCTGGCTATCATACTTAAGGTGTTTGGGGTAGATGTAAATTTGATTTTTGTATACTCTGTAAGGACGGCAATACTTTGTTGAGTCGTAAACAAACTCTTCCACCTCCACTGTGGGTTCTGGTTGAGCCGTCACATCGAAAGGCTTGACAGGGATAAAGGACGATGTTACACAGTCTTAAAAAATCAGAAAATAAGGGTTTGGCATTTAATATGGCTTTTTAAAAACTGAATAATACTTAACATATTTTAAAATGAAGCCATTCAACATAGACACTCCATACTGGTATACTAATGTACAATGATGTTAGCAGAAACATCTCAATGATAACCAAGGCATCTAGTTAATATCAAAACTGATGTCCCAAAAAACTGGTAACTGAATGGCGTGAAACTATTTTGTATTAAACTTTATATAAAAAGTAATTTTTTGATACTGAATCTCTAAACATACCAATCAGGTATCATAAGAATGAACTCATTGACTTTTACTGTAACAGACAGTCTATTGATATAGGGCAGAACAAGATGTTCAATGGTTTAATGAGAGTGCCAAATGGATTAATAGTAATTTTTCCTTATGCAATTAATTGACAGTGGAGCATGAAGTCCTCTGCATTAGTAAGGACATTTAATTTTATTAGTTTAGTTTTTATAATCTTTTCAAACCTAATATTGTGGAAAGAGCCTAATGGTGCGGGAAAGCTATTAGGAATTTATTCATCAAAACTTCCACCACTAATAGTTTGGGGTTGAAGTTGTGGTACTAGAAGATCACAAAGCTACCTTACAATACCCCATCTGGAATTCTTCTGGGGTTCAAATATACTTGGGGACTCAGATGACAGGTTTCCTAAACAATCAATTCTAATCTTTTTATTATATATTCAAATTCATCTAATGTCCTGCAAAGAGAATATTCTAGCTTTGCCTTTGTTATTTTTCCTTCCATACAATAGAAAAGCTACAGCCCACAAGTTAGGACCACAAGTTAGGAGGAGAAAAATGAATTAATTTCTCCTCTGTTTTTTCACATCAATCAATTTTGTAAAAGTGATTTGGAATTATGGCATAAGTTAAAACACTCACTGCATATCCTATAAAGAGATGTGCAGAAAAACTATGAGTATGAAACGTAAAAGAGCTAATGATAATTCACATCTCCCATGAAAATAATCCTCTCCCTGTTTGAGTTCACTTTAGGATGCTTGTCTTCATTCTTGCACCACCGAAATGAAGTTCCTAAAGGCATCATCATAAGTAACAAAACTAATCAATCTCACCACTTAAGAAATAAATTCTGAGACATGTATACACTCATAAAAACCTCTTTTGAAATTCAAACTTTCATGGACACAAATAGGATTTTTGGACATATTTTGAAAAGCATAAACTCGGAGTAATATAAATAAAAAAAATCCCTGTTAAAATTCTGCCTGGCCACATCGTGGCTATTGACAGTATGAGCTGTGATGGCACAGAGCTAAAAAGCTGGCTCTGAATCTCAGGTCAGAAGTATTGGATAAAATATAGATTCTCTCATTATGCTCTGATTGTCTGAATCTGACTTTCCTCATTTGAAACTGTCCAGGGTTTGGGGGGATTAAATAATACAATCTCATATATTGCTGAGTTTATGGTACATTCAAGATATATAGTTGGTTTCCTCGAATATGGTGCCTCTCCTACAATATTTAGTCTCTCATGGGAAAAATCAGAAGCTCCAGGTTTCTACAGTATAATAAAATCCACTTATTCAAAACTGAAGGAAAAAATGCCAAACCTTTGTGACCTTTGTAAGCAACCCACCAACCTACGAACCTACTGACCCACCAGTCAACCAACAAATCAAGAAATCATTAGGTGTTCAAAATTCTACAGCAAACCACGACATCATTATCATACTTGGATGCTCCAGAGGAATGTTGTCAACAGCTATATCCAGGCTTCCAGGGATGATCTGAGTTTTGCTTATTCTGTCAACCCTGTGAAAATATGCGAGCACAGAAACACACACACACACACACACACACACACACACACACACACAGAATAATTACAATTGTCAAGAAAAAAATAGACAAATATACATTTAAACTTGATAAATGTAGACAGTAGCGCCTTACATAACTTAGGAATGATTTCATTTCACTCAAATTATTTTGAAAACTAAAATTTATGTAATAATCCAAATAAAAATAAAACTAGGGAAGGGTTAAGTTAAAGCTATTCTGAGCATATTTTAAATTTACTTGCACCAACTTCAGATAACACTTATACAAATGGTCAGATACCATCATCAATAGATTTTATTAAGAAAAAGGAACAGTACTTGTTTGAATTGACTCAAAGGATTCACTGCCATGATGAATTCTAAGAAGTGTTGAGAGCAGGATTATTTACTCTCACAGGGTGGACAGTTGATTTTATCATCTTCCCCAACAAGAAGATAAGGGAAGAACCCTTTCTTGACGTTGGTTCTCAGCTCCTTTCCAACCTTGTCAAACCCCTTATCTACATTCACTCCAGTTCTTATGCCTTGCATTTCCTTCCCTCTTTCATGGAAACTGCTCAGCAAATGTCTTCCATTAGTAGGTAGAGGAAGCGGAAACACTTTAAAGTTTTGTTTTCAGGAAATCTACTTTAAAAGGTGGGTTAGAGCTCACAGTCACAGCCCACAAGTTATAATGAACTAATTTCTCCTCTGTTTTTCATATCAATCAGTGCAAAAGTGATTTGGGATCATGGTGTAAGTTAAAATGTTCACTGCATATTCTCTAAAAACTATGGCAATGAAAAACTTAACAGTGCTAAAGATAACCCAAATCTCCTATGAAAATAATCCCATCCCTGTTTGCAGAGACTGCAATCTCACATTTGCAATCCTAATATATGCAATCTCATAAATTGCAATCCCAATTTATGAGAACTGGTTGTTAAATATTCAGTTATTTTGCCTGTACATTGTTAAAAAAGTAAACATGCCAATAAGTAAATATTGAACACAAAGGTAATTTCACTCCTTATTCACTCACTACACCATATTATCCACATGGGATTTTTAAATTTTTTCTTTCTGTTGGAAAAGGGTCTGAAAAGCTTCCTAGCCTCATGCTTAGCAAGGCTTGACTGGCAGCTTGAAATCAACACACAGAGCAGGAGAATTTACACCACAAGAATTGGCCATAAGTACAAATCAGTTCTTTTCCCTCTGGAAAATCAGCTGGCAAACATGTATAAGCATACAGCTGAGAATAATTGCTACAGGCCTGAGACATCCATGAGCCATTTGAAGTCTCACCAGAAAAGCAGTGGGGATTAGGGTGCTTTCCACCTGCCACACTGGTAACTTTCTTTGTGATACACTAATAACAAGGGTTCTCTGAGAGTTTGGTGTTTTCCTGTTTATGTCAGATCCCTAGAATTTTTTTTTATAATTTTCCCTCTGCTCAGTATTACAATTTTCATGCCTCATAGCACTGACACAAAAGTAAAGAGGAAAAAACACTCCATTCATTTGAGGCTGTAGTAGTGTGGAGAAGCCTGGGGTAGGGACTTTTGACAAAGAAGTTTGTGAATTTGGAGGCAGGGGAGATCTCCCTGTATAAGGAGTGATCTTATTAGATCACAAAAAAGTGGTATTCGCTTATGGCCTTGCTAAGATTTTACTTTTTACTTTTATTTACTTTTTATTTTATTCACTCTTCTGCTTTGTAAATAGTAACATATCCCCTCCTGAAGACACAGAAGATATTCATCAGGTTTGCCTCATAGTAATGTATTATAATTTTATCAAATTAATAGATAGGAGATTGTTGACTAGATGGAACAGACAATTACAATTACCATTTGGGAAGGAGGGAGAGGTATGAGAATCCCATCAGAATGAGTGGAGTTTGATGTCACTCATCATGAAAGATCTTATCCCTAGATGTTGAATGTGTGGCAACTCATTTTAAGATGTTGGGCCTTTTATAGTTTTCTTCTTTTGGCACTAGCTTCTGTCATCTTTTCTAGAAGCATTTGAATGACACAAGTAGTATATGTGACTCTATCTACTACAACGCTTTGCTGTGCAGTATTTCAAAATGTGGTTCTAAAAGTCCTTCACAGAGAGGTGCCCATTTCCCCTTCTCTTGAATCCAGACTCGGACAGTTTGACAGTGTATAACTGCAGACAAACCATGGTGGCAACTTCTCCTTTAAGAAACCAGCAGTTTTTACTTTCTGTCCTGTGGGCTGTTCACTTTTTCACTTTTACGACCCAGTCACCATGCTTTGGGGAGGCCAAAAGATCGGATCTGAGAGTGCTACTACCAAAAAAAGGCTCCCAGGAAGAAGAAACTTTGTCTCTGGGCCACAATCCCATTTGAACTCCCAATCAACAGCCAGCAGCAACCTAACAGTCATAGCACTGAAGGCTCCCCCACCCCACCCCTGTCCAGATGACTTTCCCCAGCAGGTACCTTAGGCAGGAGTGACCAGTTCTCCTCAACCAGCTGTGCTCAGACCACAGATTCAAGAGTAAAGTAAGTGATAATATTACATTAAGCCACTAGATTTTGGCCCATTTGCTACAAAGCAACAAACAAGTAATGCTGTTTGATAGTCCACACTCCTTCCACATAATTCTTGCAAATTTACCCTGGGGGCACCATTTGGGCATATGTGAGGTCATCTGCAGAACAGCTGCTTTCTGGGGGAGTTTGGACATTTGAGCATCAGGAAATCTGGTTATAGTTATGCAGAAGTAATGCACCTATCATAAGGAGCAATGTAATATCAATCTCAAGAGTCTATCAGATATCCTACCTTCTGTAATCTGATACTAGTTTCAGCAGATCCTCGATGGAAATCTTGCTGCTTTCCTGTCTGTACAGTGGTGAAAATCTTGAGTCTCTGTCCACATTTCCCTGGTTGTCTTTAAATACTGATCTGGAAAAAAATATTCAGATTGGTTTCTGGATACTTTTAAGGAGGTACATTTATAAGATGGCACATTTGACTCAATTCTCCATTTACAATGGAAGAAATTTCAGGAACTTACAAAATGAAAAGACAGGAATCCTTTGATGAAAGTTTTACTTATAGACTGTATTTGTTATTTTCAATTTCTGATTTAAAACCTTATCTCTAAAATGACAGTCTCTCATTCTAGAATGACATTTATGTATGTCACACATTTCATAATTGATCATGACTTTGGAGTACTATGGGGATGAAGAAAGAGTAGGGACACATGTCATCATCATTCTTTTTCATCACTTCCTCAAGACATCCTAAACTTGTGTGTGCCAGTTCAGCTCAGTCTGGGTGGCGCCATCAGAACTATAAGGAGAGGGATGAGGGCCATTTGAAACATTTTCATGGAGATAAATGTTCTAACCTCTAGGGCAGATACAAAGATAAAATGGAGAACACTTGAGTCAGAATTCTGTATTAAATAAAGAAAACATTTATTACATAGAGTCATATTGCCTTCTTGATTTATTTTAATGGAATGACGCAGATTTGGTGAAAACACTTATTTTCATACAAATGATACAATAATGTCAGACAAGTCCTTGCTGACAGGCAAATATTCCCAGCATGCAGTTAACCTTGCATCCTCACAATTTATTATACTCTGTGCCCATCAAAGAAGATCAGACCCATGTCTGATTGATTTTTCTTTAACGTTTGAGAAATGCTGACTTTTTCCTCTCTTCTACTTAAGGGCCTTCCCTAGAATATTTTATTTTGACCTAAAGATGCAAGACATGGGCTGAAACGATGGTTTAAATGGATATATGATCACATCAGATCTCCTGTGTAAAGTAATATGGAAAAAGGCTAGGGATTTATGAGAATGGTATTTTTAGATTCCTTCAATCTTTACATTTTTTTCCCATCAAGCAGAAAGTGAAGGTAGAAAACTAAAACCTGGCTGCTGGTGATACAGGAGAAAGAATGACAATTTTGAATGTGAAGATGAATTTTAGTTAAATATTATGAAGGGGTTTGCTTGTGTGACCTATTAAACCCAAATGACACATGTCCCAACCAGAGAGGAATGTGTCAAACTTGAACTGCATCTGGGCAGTCATTTTCGCTATTAACCTGTCACTCAAAGATAGTGAAAGATGTGAGTTGCAGATTCATTTTTGTTCTGCTCCGTAGCTGTTGATGAAATCTCTCAGCTAAGAGAACACACAGGTATGAGAATGAACACCCCCTGCCCATTGTGGAGATGCTGCTGACACAGCCATGGACACTATGTAGCTCCATGAACTCTCTCACTGGTGAGAGAAGGCAGAACTGACTCATCACACAGATGACTGTGGGCTGGCTGGGACGCTGAGTCCACTCTAGTAGCCACAGTGGTGCAACATCCAGACATCATAAGGGTCTCGGAACCAAGACAGTGGGAATCAGAGGAAGAAGCGCTCTGTTTAGCCTCAAGGGAAAGAAGTTTGGGCGTCCTTGAGGGTGTTATTCATAAATAACATGGAGAGACAGGATGTACCCAAAGGATTATTAGACCTTTTCCTGTGTGTATTCATGGAAGACAAAACATAAAAGTAGTTGCTAGGCTGCCTACACATATTGTTAAAGAATGAAGTATCCAATCATTAGAGCTGTCAAATGAAAGAAGGAACCATGATGGTTGCACCTGAGTTTCTAGCAGTGGGGAGATTCAGAGGCTGGACAGCCATCAGATTCAGAGGCTGGCATGACCATATTTAGGGGACCCTAAATGACAGCTGCTCTGTGTGCATCTATACTTAGAGGGATCAATTTGTTGTTTTAGATTTTATTGGTTTGAAAGAAAATCCAGGGTTGTGTGTCAGTTGATTTAGAACGTCTAGGAGATGGAGTAAAAGGAATTGTCTGGTGTGTGTTGAGGCATGCAGGGTTCCGGGGTGTCCACAGAGCCACAAACACACTTGCAAGAGTCAGTTTTCTCCCAAATCAAGGCATGAAAACAAACACCCCAAATCATCATCTATAATTCTATGTGCCCTCTTTCCCTACCCCCAGGATAACTCCTTTTCTTTCCTCCTTTGCATATATGATGGCATTGCAGCTGCTGTGCCAAATTAGAGCCAGCTCCACATTCCCTTTAGATGAAATGCTCAAACTGATGACCATCTGTGTGCAGTCTGCCGGCAGGATGACAGGATCATATCGGAAATGTGGATGGAAGCTAAATGGTGAATTCTACTTCTTGTAATGGCAGCTGAAAAGGGCCAATGAGCTTTAGGTACACTCAAAGCTGCATTGTGACACAGACTGAGATCTAGAAAATGTAATTGAAAGGACAAGATGCCAGAGAACCCAGTGTTGATAAGTTATCACAGCATGTGAATAAGCTGGCAGATGCCAAAACGACACCAGGAGCAACCAGTCTCCTTTGATCTGGTCAACATCTATTTGAAACATGTTCTGCAGTGCAAATGGGAAGTTAAAATCTTCTGGCAACTTGGCTGGATCTTGTATTGTTATGTGTGTGATTAGATTCTCCCAGCAGTATAATGTGAGGCCTTTCGAACTCTACTGGTCATTTTTCCCAGCTGCTGGTGATGCTTATGCAAATATAAATCACACTGACATATGCGGTGTGGTAGACTCTTTCCTAATCTACAACCAGACCACTAATCAGGCACTGAAATAGCATGAGCTTGTGGGCTTTTGGCTTTCCTGCTCAGATCTAATTATTTCCAGAGTCTACACTGGTATCAGCTCCCTTACAAATCTCATCTGTCCTTCTTTGGGCATATTTTCCTAGACAACTTCAAAATCAGATGGTTGTGTCTTTTTTCTAACATTTCACATTCTTTCAAGAATGGGTCCTTTTTTTATGTCTTTCTCCTACACTCTATATCACTGACCCAAATTTACCAGCCAGAGATACCTATTGTGATGACTATGACCTCCAGAGATGAGTTTTAAAACAAATCCCATTAGAATCACGTGTCTCATAATGGCTATCTTCTATTGCATGTCTGTCTGCTCATGCAATCCTGCGATACTCAACAGAACATTATCATTTGTCTGTTGTTTTTAAAAATTAGGAAAAGATAATCTCTAAGTTCTTGTCTTATATGACTTGGTCAGTAAATAGAGTTGAGATTTTGGCCCCAGCTCTAGCTCCAAAAATGCCAGCTTTTAAATCCTCAGATCAATGCTGGTTCCTTCAGAGAAAATATGTTCAATACTGGTTTTTCCTCTATTGGGATGTGTCACCTTAACTAGGGGACCTTTTCCTTGATTTGTCCCTGCAGACTTTCAGGTGAGAATCAAGTTGATCAATATGAAAAAAAAATGGGATGAGCAAATGATAACAAGCTACCTTTCTTGAAGTCCATGACAATCAAAAGCAATTCATTATAAAGGGCTCAGTCCATCTAACTAATCCCCTTTTCAAACAGAATGTCCTAGTATTAACTGAACTTATTAAAGATAGAAAGAAAAAGGAGAAAGTGATATTTCTGATCTTTTTTATGCCAAGAGCTTTTGCACCGCAATTGCAGTTATTGCTGATGTGTGGGTGTTGTCAGCTTCCCTGTGCAGAGAGGGAATGCAGAGTAGAAAGGAAACTTGCTCAGAGTTGCAGCCAGTGAATGGGATATCAGCTGAAATGTGTCTGTGAAGCCCTTTCCTCCCTCACTGCAGGTCACCTAAGGGCAAACTAATACCCTGAAAACAAGACTGCAGGAGTTCACTTTGCCATGTCTCCCCTCCCTGCACCTGTTATTCCTCAACACTGTGTCAGAGGTTGGTGAGTTCACTCAGGTGTACCCATCAGTGGACACCGAGGGGTCTGAAACAAGCAGAACTGACAGGTTTTATCTGTCCTCAGGATTTACAGTTCCTGCCATTGACACAAAACTACAGCATTCAAATGCATGCTTAATAGACATGCTTTCGAACACTCATGCCTCTATGTTGAGATGATTTAGTTTGTACCTAGTCTATTGCTGGCCCTTCATGTCCATGGCAGACTCTTCATCCTTTAAGAGAGCTTTTCCCTAACAGACATGCAAAGGGATTGAAAAGCACAATAGCAATTGAGCAGATTCAAAAAGGAAAACTTGCTCTGTGTGCAGATGTGACATGTCGAGGAGGATGTTCTGCAACCAGTGTCCATGTGGCTCAGCATTTGATCACTGTCAGCTGGTGCTGATCAAGCTGGCATGCTAAGCAGTACCCAAATCAAAGACTTTAAATGATGAGTTAAATGGGTTGGTGAGGACACCCATATATAGAGCGCTCTCTGCAGAGATGAAAACACACAGCTGCAGAGAAATCTAGTGCATCCACCTGAACTGTAGGCACCACTTACTCCCAGGGCTCACTGATGTCAGAGTGTGTAATAAGACTCATACTTTTTATTTGCTCTTGCCAGGAGCTCATCCCATGCCTGGTCATGCCCAGAGCCTACATGATAGGGGTATGAGTTTTCTTGCTAAATTGGTAAAACATAATACAAGGTAGTTCGAAGTGTTGAAGAAGCTGAAAATGTTAGTTCTCTTCTAGGTACTGGTATATCAAAAAATAACACAGGATGTTCATATTGGAGGCTTTGAATGCAGACTATAAATATATTTTTATCTCATTGGTTATAACTGTTAACCTACCTCACTGCCCAAGCAAATGGCATTCGGTATTTCCCCAGCTTGCTACAAAACTGTCTGTTGGATTTGAGTATCTTCTGTGCATACTAAGAAAAAAAAGGAAAAATGTTGTTTAGAATATCACTTTCTACAAACTGTACATGTTCACAAACCAAGAATAAGAATATCTAGACTTAGAAATTTTCTCAGTTATGTTTCACTTATTTGTGAATATATCAAGAACTACATGGATAAAACTTGCTAAATCGTAAATCCAGTGTTACTACAACTCTTGAAGGCAACAGAAATAATTTCTAGAAACACCTGGTCATACCTTGTTGGAGTCAGGGTTTTTAATATAAGGCTCAGCTCCACTTGTGATGTTTCCCATCAGCACTTTTTCAATTTTGGCCACCAAAACAATTTCAGAATGTGGATTGCTTACAGAAAATATAGCCTATAGGCAAAAAAAAAAAATACTATTAAGCATTCAGGAAACCAGACTGAAAGGCATTTATAAAATTCCACTGTCTAGAGAACAGCTTAAATGGAACTTTTTGGAAGACACTGCTATTTCTATGTAATTTGTTAGTCAGAACAATGGAACAAGCATTTTCTGCCTCATATGAAAAACCAAGTGCAACCTGCTTTGGAAATTTCAGCCATTCTTCTGGAAACCCTCTGATGCAAGGCTCCTCTGATTGTCTGGGGGTCACAGTGTCGATGTTCCCATTTTCCAAGGGCAGGAAAGCTCCCGACAGCATCTGCCTAACATTCGTGTGGTTTAGGTCCATGTGGAAATCTGCAGAGATCTTCCTGTTGTCTCTGAGGTCGTAAAGGGCTACGCTCACAAAAAAAGGTTCAATCTGAAGGAGAAAGAAAGGATGGATGGTATTGATTTAAAATCATTACATATGTCACGGCCTCTTTGGTGAATTATTGAATAAGGTAGTTGGTTACTTGCTACCATGCATATATAGTTTTATATTTAATTTATAATATACTTATTTTACATAAATCTTATAGAACCCAAATACATATAAGACATAATGATCTAGCATAATATAACTTGTCATTAACCCTTGAACCACATAGAGGGTATGGCCACCAGTCCCAGAAGTGATGAAAATCCATGTATAACACAGTTCTGCATTTAAAGAGTCAACCAAGCAATAGCTCCAAACGCAGACCCACAGATAGAAAAAAATCCATATGAAGTTGGCCCATGCAGTTCAAATGCATGTTGTTCAAGAGCCAACTGCAAGTATATACTCATATATAATATTCATATTAATTATATAATAGTTATCTATAATATATTGTATCACCAATGCTATAGTATACATTTATAATATAAATTTATATATTAAAACTAAATTGTATATATAATATTTATAAGAATCTTTATCTTCAGCAGGCACTACAACCCAGGACTGCAAACTTGCTTGGAACATAAAATAATTAAGTAGAAAAAATTTTAGATTTTGTTTATTTGATTTAGTTTGAAAAGTTCTGGGTGTGTAGTTGTATTATTCACCCAAGAGTTGAAAAATGCAAACATGATGTGAAAATAACTCAAATAAGGAAGTCAAATCCATTGAGGGTCAAAGGGAGAAAAGAGTTTATTATTTTTTCTCCATTGTTGCATTTTGACTTTTATATCTGCTTAGTGAGTGGAATGAAATTTTCTGCTTTAATTGTTCATCAGAAATTAAAGCCCACATGGTGAGTCATTTATTTCTTTCAATCCACCTTTCTTCCCAACTTAAATGTCAAATTTTACCTGTTGAATCACTGGCTTTTCATAAGCATTCATTTGATAAAGCAATTTCAAAGCCTAACAAATTGAGTCATAGGTTTCTTCTGTTTAGAATACTGTGTTCTTCTTTTGAAAAATACAAAAACATGGAACTTCAAGTGAAGTTTTGCTGTGAAGTGACTTTATTAGTCTAGATTTTTGGGATCAATTGCTAAAATTTTTTTTTATAAACCATCCATGTGAATTTTGTTTTCAATCTATTGACTGAAAAATTGTAGGCTGTCAGATAGTTTTTCCTCGTTGTGAAAAAGTTCTTTCAAGGGAACATTTCAGAAACCCATTCATCAAGTATAGGAGCTGACTCTTCAGCAACTTGGAGAAATATTTCAGCTAACTGAAAAACTTGCTTCCTAAATGAAAAAACAATGAATTTTAAAACAATCACATTCCTACAAAAGTGTCATTGAAAAATACAAAGATTTTTAAGAATACCATTGCGTAAGAAATTGCTGTTCAGCTCAGTTAGGAGTATTTTATTGGTTAACATCTTGTTGATAATCACAATGGAATTATTTTTTTTTAAAGCACGTTCCTAGATTTTAAACATTCTATCAACTCTAGAATAGACAGAAAAAATACAGACATGTAAAGGAACCCAATAATTTACCCCTGAGCCCTGACTGCAAAGGCACCAGGAGGGTTTTCTGAATGGAGACAAGCTCACCTGTTTGGCAGAACTGACCCAGATACAATCAGCTTCTGAATATGCATTACTAGGGCAAAGAAAGGGACCTCTTTGGGATGGGTCTGCCTCTGGCATGTCAGGTAAAGCCTATTATCTTTGAGTTTCAGTTTCTAAATTGGATTTTGAAATCAGTTAAAAATGCTTAAAAAAAGCATTTGTTTTTATATAATAAGATGATTAACTGACACTACCATTTGGTTTACATTTTCCTGATCATTCCACATAGTTTCCAGAACCCTATTCCCTTCTCGTTCCACATGTCTCAGTCTCTTGTCCATTCTCACAGCTGTTTCTTATCTCTTGGCATCATCACCTACCCTTTCCTAATTGATCTCCACTTCCTTGGCCATCCTGTCTTAATTCTCCTTAGTCACTTCTCTATTCGTTCTTTCAGTGTGTTCCTGCTCCCATTTCTGTGTACACATGCATTCCTGGGTAGGTCCTTCCAGGTCACCTCTCAAACCAAAATGACAAATTTAAATCTATATTCATGCCATTCCCTCGAGTTCCTCATTCTGTGTTTGAATCTGCTCAATGAACATCTCCACTTGGATAGTGAATAGGTCCGTCAAGCTTAACCTGTACACAACAGACTTTTTGACCTGTACCCCTGAATCTGTTCTTCTTCCCATCTGTCCATCTATTAAACAGTTCAGGAGCATTTAGCATGTGCAGGAGCATTTAGAGCAAAAGCCAGGACTGATCTTTGGATTCTCCAGCATCTCATATGTCCAACATGTCAGCGAATTTGTCAGCTCAACTCCCCAAACATGAGGCAAATCCGCCCATTTGTCTCCTTCTTCCTTGCCTATCTGAGACCAAATAAGTTACTTCTACACGTTTTCCTTCCCTTCAGTCCATTCTCCTGAGGTGACCTTTTAGATCAAATTTGCATCATTTCATAGTGCTTTAAAACCTTGCACTGTCTTTACTCACACTCTTCACTACAGCTTTGAAGACCTAATGTAGTCTTAGATCCTACACATCAATCAGTCCTTCCCCTCACCACCCCCTTTCAGTTTCTAGAACTTGCAAGGATTTCCCTCTTTCAGGGCATTTCCAATTGCTTCCTTCTACCTAGAGTAGTTTCCCCTGATTTGACCTTTTATCCAGTCAATATTTAGATCTCTGTTCAAACATGACCTCTCCAGATAGGCCATTGTGATCACCCTATCTAAAGCAATCCTTTCCCCAGTTCCTCTTATCACTTCTCCACTGAATAGTAAAGAACTTTGCCCAGTATGCAATTACTTTCTCTTCTTTTCTTACTCTGTTCTTTTCACAGAGAAGCTAATGTTCAAGAGACCAGAAATCTGGCAGATCTTTTCCCCTGCTGTTTCTCCAGGAAGCCCAGCTCCCGGAAGACACAATGAGTAAGAATTTTCTGGAAAATGAAAAAAGTTGACTTTCACTTTCACTCTTACATATCTAATGCTCAGTTATCAAAATACTCAAAGCTTCTCTGTGGAGGACGATTCTCACCGATGACACATTTCACTTTTAACTCATTTGTCAACAAGAATTTCAAATGTAATTTGAAAATACCAATACCTGTCATCCATCATCTTTTGCAAATGTCAAAGGTACTTTCCACATGCTAGAATAATTAATAGTTGATGAATAGTTACCAGGCACCGATTACTAATATATATTCATTATCTCATTTAATTTCTGTAATAATTATGTCAAATAGTTATATTAAAGTAGTGACATGACTTACATTGGTTATTGGCTCATTTTCATTCTCTGTAACACAGCCCTGAAGGTTGAAGTTGAGAGCTTTGCAAATGATCATGATTCTCTTGGCAGCTTTTTCTTCAAATGGTTTGACCACAGATTCAGGTTCTAAAAGATCCCTTTTCTGAAGTTTCAAGGCCTAAAATTTTTGAAAATTTTACTCATCAAACAATGACCATGAAAAGCAAATTCTAAACAAAGCCATTTTCATTTGCTTAGAACAAGTTCTGTTCTGCTTAGAAAGAACATGGACTTACATCTATCTCTGGATCCAGAGAGAAGAGATTCAACCTGTCCATGTTCCGAGTGGTTCTGACTGTCTCTTCAGTTTCTGTGAGGTACTGCAGGAAAAATGGAGTCAGTGCTTGGTATCTTCCATTCAGCAATCCCAACCCAGTCCCATCCACACATAAAAGTAGCCTCTGACTTTTATCAGGCATTAACATCATCCTGGGAAGACTGACAAATCTTATAAAAACACACCTTCATTTTTCTGTGTTGTGCATATGTTTAATACTAAACACATAGGCCAACAAAAGTTCTTAAATAGTTTCATAGGCTAAATCTTCAAGGAAAGCATTTTCATCTTTCCCATGAAAGCAACAAGTGATGAGAAATTCATTTGCATAGTAAAATGGCAACTTGATTACTTTTGAGAAATCTGGATGGAGGCTGTTCTCTGAAGAATCCATTTCTTCTGGTGTGGATTCACATGTTAGGGCAGTATCCAGAGAATCTTAAAAAGATACAGTATGGCAGAATGAATAGTACTCCAGAGACAAGTGACTCTCTAGCCTGTGACATCTCTAACCCTAGACTCTAACACAGGATGGATGCATGAGCATGTACCTTCGTGCCCCAAGACTCATGTTGTTAGGACCTGGAAACCAGAATATCTGAGAACCACTGTGAGATTCCTTCCTTGACACCATGCTCTAACTATGACGGATCGGTTCAATCACTGTGTTTATACCTGGGATTGTATTTACTTATCGTATATCAATTGACACTAAAGTTTTTATAAATCTGTGTGTTTGATAATTCTGACTTTTAGGTTATCAACTTATTTACCTCCATTCCAGCTACAAGCACTCTGTAGAGATGAATAGTCTCTAAATTATCATTAGTAAATTATCATTAGTAACTAATTAATGAATGCAAAACACCCCCAGTGGAGTGTGTATTTATGATGTATATAAGTGGTATAAATAGAGAAATATACCATATAAAAATACAGAACATTTATAGACCTCATTATTGTGTCAGCCTCAACAATAATTTTCTCCCTCATCATCCCATGAATCTTTTATCTTACAGGATATGGTACTGAGACTGCTAGCACTTGAAGGCTGATTTCTATTACAGGGTTGACTAAAATGTCTTAAAAGATTTTTTTGTACTCAGAAGAGCCACTGACTGCTGAAGGTGACCTTGACTTCCAGACCCATAAGCCTGTTTCTCCTACCATTATTTTTACCCCTCCTTTCTTCTCCAGTTCTCTTCTCTGCTCCTAGAAAGAACTAGAATCTTAAGAGAGAATTAGGCTATGCACAAGAATAACTTTTGTATTTTATGAAACTCTCTAATATCATGAAAAATTTATAGAATGTTCACATATAAGCTGATATCAGCACTGTCAAAAAGCATAGATGAAATATGACTTTCAATGAAAGGAAGGAAGGCATATTTGCCTCTACAGCATATAACACCCACTAATTACATGCAACAAAAGGCTATAAAATGCAATAAAAATTGCCTCAAAGGTACTATCCCATCAGGCATGGGAACATGTTTGCTATTCCTAACAGATGATTCCCAACATCATTTGCTGATAGACAGAAAATCTATGCTGATCCACTGAGAACCACACCTCAGTCTGGTGATCCTCACTCTTCAGTAAAAAAGATTTGGGAGTGATTTCCTGGAGCAAACAGCTCAGAGATGCACAAGCTGGACCTGACAGCCACCATAGTTACCAGCAGCGCAAATAACCCCATGGCACCGGTTGCCCTGTGCAGCAGGGGCAGAGAGGCGGGTCTCACCCAGTCCCAGGTCGGTGAGCTCTGCACTCCTCCGGGCCTGGGGGGGCCCCTCAGGACTGATCTGTAGGATGCGGTTGAGGGTGTGGATCCACTCATCCATATCTGACTCTGTTTCAGCTGCCAGCACAAAATAGGTCAGGTCATTCATTTTCAACTCAAAGGCATATTTCCTTAGTCTGTTATTCTGTGGTACAAAAAAGAAAGAAGAACAAAAACAAGACATGCAGATGAAATATCTTGGAGTAGGAGAAACATGTTTTTAATGGGGCTGGGGCTCCAGCCTGCTTATCCAGGTTGGTAGCAGAAAGGAGATCTTCCAAAATGTCCTAAGACAGATGAATGGATGAAAAAGATGTGGTATACCTACACAATGGAATATTACACATAAATCCAAAATGATAAAGTTGACAAATTTATGATAGCATGGAAGGACCTAGAAGAAACCATACTAGCAGAAACAAGTCAGAAAGAAAAAGACAGAAACCAAATGGTTTCACTAATATATGGGACATAGGAAAAAACAAGCAAAAGGCCAGGAGGAATGTCCAAATAAGCTACCAATCAAACTAAAGTACACAACTGGAGGGGGGAGTGTGAAAGGGAGGTGGGAAGAAGTGATCAGGGAGTGAAGGGGGTGGATGATACCTGGGAAACACAAAGATGTGAATATATATATATATGTGTGTGTGTGTGTATAAACAAACAAACAAATAAATAAATAAAAAGAAAGAAAGGAGATCTTCCAAGAGGTGAAATATTTAGTTGGACAAGAATAATTTCATCTGGTTTCCTTCAGAGCTTTTGTCCTCATAGGCATTTACTGAGGATTTTGTTGACTGGATGAGCAGGTTGGCTAAAAAACTGTAGCTCCAGACCCCTGTTGAATGGCATCTACACATCATCAAATAACTGCTTTAAGCTGCTGCCTCGACTTTCTCACTGTTGTCTTCGCTGCAACACACTCCAGTTAAACAGAGCCCATCCCACCCCAGAGGCAGCCCTTGTAAAGGCCACTCACAATGATGCAGCCGTCCCACTCAGGGGGCACGTCCTTCTCTGGATCTCCTTG
Organism: Uropsilus gracilis; assembly: GCA_004024945.1. NCBI lineage: Eukaryota > Metazoa > Chordata > Mammalia > Eulipotyphla > Talpidae > Uropsilus > Uropsilus gracilis. Next base: position 10,138 of record PVHY01006527.1, on the reverse strand, counting down.
ACCTCATGGCAGAAGTAGCACAATGGCCACATGTTCCTTCTCAAAAACCACTCTCTGGTTTCCATGGTCATGTGTTATTCTGCTTTTCTTGCCTCTTCACTGGGCACAGGTATTTTCTATCACCTCCTCATGGCTCTTCTTATCTTGGGGACCCCAATGCTCACCCCAGCTCTGCCTCAGATCCTGTTTTCTCTTATCTGGTGCTATGACTTCAGGTGACACACATGTGTCATGGCACCCTGTTCTGTTCCAGAAGGCTCTGTTCCAGTTCCTGGAAGTCACTCCTGTCCCTTGCTTTGTTATTACCTCATGATCTGAAGCCACCACTGGCATCATCACACCCAGCCAATGTGATGTCTGCTCAGGGACTTATTTTACTATATTCACCATTCAGTACTGTGCTTCCTCAGGTAAACCTTCCTTGATTCCTTGGGATGGACAAGACTTTGCCTCAGGTTCCTGGTACAAGTCCAGGCGCAGCTCATCATGCTTCTCTGCTCCACATGCTTCCCTCAGTTCTCTTTCCTTCCTTCCATCTCCCAGTCTGTCTAGCTTTCCCTCCCTGCTCAGCTCTACCATTCCTAAGGGCAGGGCAGGGAACATGGGGCCTCCCCTTTCTCTGGGGACCACCCTGTCACACACTAGCCCTGTCATCTATCTGCCAGGCACTGAGCTGTGCATTTTACTGGCACTATTTTAATTGGGTTGCATAGCTACCTACGAGACATGTATTATTCCACTAACATGTGATGACATCTGGGATAGGGGAGATTCATGAACCTGTGCTTGGGGTGACAAAAAGAGTAAATAGCAGAAAAGTGAAATAACCCCTTTACATTTTAATATCAGGCAAGATGGCCAATTTCCTGCCCACTGCCTATGCAGTCACGCTCCAAAGGGTAGTGGCTGCAGAAATGAAGGAATTGATGGGGAAAGTGTTTACTGCAAACTCTTTTTCTCCCTGTAGAGCTTCCAAGCTCACACACCACTTTGAGACTCCTCCGAGGCCTAGCTCTGCGTTTCTCTTACTACCTCGCTATTATTGTGAAGTGTTATTAAAATTGTAACGTAACTTGTAATTTTAACTTGCGGTGACTCATGTGCAGGCTGGCTCTGAACAGCCCATGCTGCTCAGAGGGGAAGGTGATGACGAGGTCTCCTCAATGCCTGTGCAGGGGTAGTAGTTATTCAATGAGTTGCTGCCAAGTCAGCTCTCATGTCGGTGAAAATACAGCCAGTCTCCTGTATAGCACGTGACACACTTAATCCACGGACTGCAGATGTTGAATGGGAAACTAAGTATGTGTAGGACTGTCTTGAAGAAGAGACATAAAATCGAGGTATAAAAATTCTCTTTGCTCTTGGGAGGTGAGGATGGTCACCTGGGACAGAGCTCTCATATTCTGAGGCATGAGCTGGCTTAGCCAAAGTTTGGAACTGCATTTTAGGAAGATGACCTTGGCGTCAGAGTACAGAGAGTAGGGGTGCCAGTGAGGGAACATTCCCAAACTTGACTATGCAGAGGAAACCTTCGCAGCTTGTTGAAGAATGCAAATTCTTAGAAGCCACATTCTCCTCTAACTCCTCCCACACATTTCCTGGAGCTTCTGACTCAGATGCTTCATGAACCACTTCTTCCCTGAATGGGTAGAGGTCTCAGGACAGAAGGCAAGATGACCACAGAAAGGTAGACAAGAAGGCAAGTTTTCCTCAAACAAACACAGAACATGGGAAGAGAAACAGGCCCAAAGGAGAGAACTGGAAATACTGAGTTCAAGGGATAGTTTTTGCCAGGCCACTGTTAATTACCTGAGTTTAGCAAAATATAAGTAGATATCAACACTGACTTGGGAACAGAAGAATCTGCTAAACAAATCTGATATGTAAACAATGTGGACAGGAAAACACAAAGGTATGCAACATGTTTCTTCCTGACAAATTAAAAATGAATTCGTCTGTTACCTATGTTTTAATGCAGATGCCAAGGAACTAATGGAATGTGAGAAGCAAAATATTGTAAGACAGAAACAAAATCTGATTTTCTAAATTATTTTCTGTACTTTAAATAATTGCATCTGCTTGTGAGCATCAATGGTTATCTTGAAATATCTTTTTAAATAGGAGCAAAGTGTAAGTCTTTTTTTCTCATATAACAGTTCTTTATAAATAATATATAGATTCCATTTGCAACTTCTCAAAAGTCAAACGATCTTCTATTTGGAGTGAAATAAAACCAATTTCACATAGAGAAATATGTGTGTGTGGGGGGGGGGGAGAGGAAGACTTAGACTCCAAAGTGGTTTTCTATCTTATTCTCTGTAATCTCCAAGATAATGGCATATAAAATAGCAAAAGAGAAAGGACAGAAATAGAAAATCAATGGGACATTTGGATAATCTTGAAATGCAATTGTTAAGTCATTAAAATGGTAATAAGCAGAAGTCATATTCTTTTTTTAAGCCTCCAAATGTTCCTCTATTCCCCTGAGATCCGTGTTCTTCATGGTCAATAACACGGCTTTGTTCATTCAAGCTCACCAGCCAGTGCAACTATGTGATTTCACAACCAACAGGAGCCTGGATGTATCCTCATGCCACTTGACATGTTTAATGAGTAGTGACAGACTGTGTTTCTCTAACAGGCCTGGATACTCAGGTACTCCACAAAACCACCAGCACCAGGGGAGGCCTGAATGTAGAAGGACATTACAAACACAACATTCCATTACCCTTGTATTGTTGCTGCCTTTTACAGAATCTTGCAAGAGTAAAAGAAGAGTTTGAAAAGGAAGGACTTAGCATCGAATCCCAGTTACAGGTCATAGTAGCCACCCACTTGCAATCCTTTCCAGTCTCTGGATGTTTATTTGTTCATTTCACTCAATAGAAATTTATTAGGTACTTTCTATGGTACTTTCTATGTTCCTGGTACACAGCATTATAAAGAAACTTAGGTGAAGTTATATTCTATTTTGATGGAGTATCAGTAAATAAATAGGATATGCTTTGATACCATACCTATAAAACATTCATGCAATATCTGTGTAAGATGATATACCATCATGCAGTGATAAATTAATTCTATTGTTATATATTTTTTATCAGAACCTTTTATTTGGGAATTGTCACTTATATTTGATTTACATGTTCTAGATTCCGTCTTTTCTTTTGTGCATCCCTTTACAGGCTGGAAGCTCTTTGAAGGCAAGCATCACATCTTATCCATAGTCAGCTTTCCCCCAATGTTTTGCCTATAACAAAAATATCAACCTCTTTTTGCAGAAATCAGTTATTGAAACCTCTTGAGACTACACAGGAGAAGAGCTTGGTAGATTTTCCTCTTTCCATGTGCCTTCTATAGGACAAATGCATGTCTGTGTGCACATAAGCCACCTGCTATATGACATCAATGACCTTCCTTGGAAATCATTCTGTAATATTGGACATTTCACCACCTCAACTCTGATCTCTCCCTTTCTTAATTCTGTGATGTGGAAAACGCACACTGTTCTTCAGAGTTTAATAAGTAACAACACATGTCCTAGCAACATCTGTCAGGTGATAAAAGGGATGGAAAAATGACAACTGTCATTCTGAGTGTCAAGTCACCAAAGAAAGTGAGACACTTTAGAGTTTGCTAATGGGAGGCAAGCAGGTCACAGTTGACATCTGATTTGCTTTCTTTGGCTGGTATTTGGATTCACCTCTCCACTCACGTGTGTTTCTGTGGGTTGTGTGCTGCAGTCTCTCCTCAGTCCAGGCTGCTCCGTCTCAGACCTGGCCTACTTCCCGAGTCGAGAGTCTCCATGCTTTGCTTGAGCATAGGAGGCTGTTTTCTGGAAACTTACAGCCACAAGGTGGCAGACTCAGCAGCGCCACAAAGTGCTCTGTCTCCACCTCCATGTAAACCTGGAGAAGAGTCATCAGCCATCACCACTATTGACCTAGGGGCCCTAGGCAGGTGAGGCTCCTGGATGACTCATTCCCTTCCACAGTGGCTACAGCTGCACTGAAGGGATGGACAGATGGGCCAATGACTGACACGAATGAAGGAACAAGAGAGGATGTCACAGAATCAACAGTCCCTTAATTCCAGATAATTCCATAAGCACAAAAACATGAACGCTCTTCTCCAGATCAGAAATGTAAGTGGGATAAGATAAATCTAAAAACCATCTCATGATATTGGAGTAAAACTAGAAAACTACTATGAGGTCTTTCTTAAATAAACGCCCAAGATTCCAGAAATTTCTAACTACAAACGTCCCTTAAAAGCTGAGAAAGTTGGATAAGAGTTTCTCCTGATTAGAGATCATCCTTGAAACACATGACTCAGAATTCCAAGTTCATGAGTAAGAACACTCAAAAGTATAGGCAGGGTTTGAATGTAGCAGATTTAAATTACTTGATCACTAAAGGCTGTTCTGAGTGTGAACTCCCTAAAATGCCAGATGGTATCTGACACTTTGCAAGAGGGTCATTGTCCAGTTTACTATTCTATTCCAGTAAAACTGACAATGATTCTTGACAAAATAGATCTGACTCATCATGCTGTTCATTTGCTCTGTGCTTCTGTGTGTATGTATTTCTTCTTTAGGTACACTGCATGCCTGACAGCTTGCTAGAGTAACAACTAGACTTGCATTATCTGAATCAGAATCTTCTTTCCAGGTGCCAAAACATGTAAGTTCGCTATAAGAGCTACAAGCTGATTAATAAGATGTGGAATACAAAAACAAGGTGACAAGCAATCTGGGTGTCTCTCCATCTTTCCAGAATGATCTTAACAACATCCTGGCACAAAACAAACAAACAACAACAACAACAAAAAAAACCCAAGTATTTGATAAAGAGGAATGCAGAGGGGTGGATGCAGAGTTGAACTCTTTAAAAAGATGTAATTAATGTTCCCAAATATTAGGCTATTATTTGAAATAAAGGCTATTATTTGAAAATGATGTAGAATTATTCAACTGTACTTTAATAAGCAAAATCCACCTCGGGGAATGCTATTTACAGACCCTTATTTTCTGTGCTGTTTTTCTGCCAGTGCAAAAACATTCACTGCTGTGTTGTGTTCTAGAATATTCCACAGTGCCTACTATTTATGCTTTCATTGTAGCTCCTGTGACACTGTGCAATCACAAGGCATGAGACTCTGTCTTCTCTGGGTAGGACTTTGCAAGGAATTCCCAACACCTAAGAACAGTTACTACATGCCACAGGAACTAAGAAAGTTTGTTGAACAAATGAATAAAGAGTGGATAAATGAGCATATTTCAACAGGAATTTCTGGAAAGTACATTAAGATTTTCTAAGAAGACTTTTCCACAATGGAATATCTATCTCTCCAAGTTGTGACATTTATAATTCATGGAAGTACCAGGGAAGGATGACTGAAGACAAACAGTGTCCCAGATACTTTTAACATGGTTGCACACTTATCCTAATTTTACAGTTAAAGAGTCTGAGATCAAAAGCTTGGGTCACTTACTCAAAACCCTTAATAATGGGGAAACCTAGGCCCTGAATGCTGTGTATTGACCTCAGACTTTGGTTTTCCTCTAGAAAACACTCTTTTCAAGACTGTGCTTCAATGGAGATGGAAACACAGTTTTAGGGAGGATTGAGAAGAGGTTCCTAATGTGAGAAGTCAGATGAGAGCATGAAGGGTGTGATCCATGCAGAGTTCTATGATTCTTGAAAGAGGAAATTGGAGATTTATGCATAGCTCCCCAAACTGAATGGGTAACAAGGGTTGCAATGAAACGTCTTAAGACACAATGACTTATTTGCTAGTGCAAACTTGGAAGTAGGAAAGGAAAATAACATTTAAGTTTTTCAGCTCAGTGTCTATAAAATGAAGTTATTGATCTTGAATCTCTTGTTCAAGTGTCAGTTCATGTTTCCCAAGCCAGAGTTTTTTGTTGTGACCCACAGCAGAACTATCGCCACCCTCCATTAGGATCCTTATTGCCCTTTCCATAAGGAAAGTTGGCTTCTCTGTTCAAATGCAATTATCTTTCACTCTAGTGGAGCACTCAGTAGGACTTAATTAATTCTTTCCTTTTAAAGTTCAGTATTATTACTTTTTGGAGGAATTCCAGATTTTAACAGATGAACTGTCCAGAAATAGGCTAGGTCTAAGTGAGTAGAGAGAACTGTATCTTGCAGTCCCATATCCAGGTACCCTTGATATTAATCCCAGATGGAATCTCTGCTGTGGAACAAGCCAGGGTGAGCCCTTGGCTTGGATGTAAGAGGCTGACCTGTTCCCGATGATACCTGACCTGAAACAACATTTTCATGTGGAACTTGAAGTGAGATTGCTAAAACACTGGCTTGCTTCAACTTTTACGTAAGAGGAAATAATTTTATCAGAATAGATGGGATGAAAGTTTTCAAAGATACACAAATGAACGATATGGAATTAGCTTGTTTACTTCTGACACAGGGGTTCATGTTACATATAAAACTAAGGACAGTAGACAAGAACTTAGAATTTGCAGCATTTGTTTGTCAAAATATGGCTTCTGCTTCTGCAGTTAAATTTTTAGGAATCAAAGGAATCCTGTCTTTGAAGGAAACCTCTTACATTTAGGGTTAGGCAGATAAATGCCTAATCCTAAATGCAGGATAGATGCTATACCTTTACAATTCATTTGCATCTAACATTAAAGATAATGTTTATATGAAATGCATCCCTTTGAGCTTTGTGATCACATATTGAATTCTTTAGCTTAGTGGCTCTCTACCCTGTGGCTAACCAGGTGGTCATTTCCTCTTTTCCTTGAACAAACCACAGGTGCTCTTGCCTCAGGACCTTTGCACTTGCTGCCGCTGCTCATTGTTTAGTTTATAGCTCCAATAAGTTTTTAAAAAAAGATGTTCTTCTTTCCTCTGGAGCAGGGAAGAAGGTTCTTCCCTCGCTATCCCTTTCCTTCTGCAACTGTGTTTATTTTATTTCAGACTTCACCTTCTGACTCCATTCTGTTTATTTCCTAGTTTCATGCTGCTTTCTTTCTTTATTAAAATTAATTTTGTGAAAACAGGGTCCTAGGCTGCCTGGACCACTGAATTCCTGGAGTCTCAACAGTCATTACGTCTATCAGATGCTCCTAAAGTATCTGTGGAAAGAATGCTGGGATTGGATGGACACACTCTTCTCTTTAGCCAACCCAAGGGAGACAAAGGACCTCCACATACCTGCACCACACCTGTACAGGAATCCAAAAAGATGCAGCCTTTGGGTTCTTTGGATATTTTTTCATCTTTGTAGAAGTTCATGATATAGGAATTATCCGGCAACTGAGTCAGCTGGAAGTAGCGCTTTTTAAACGACTAAAGGAGAAGATACAAGAGGCAATTCAAATTTGCAACGTGTTACTACTCATGGAGATTTGACTTTTCCTAATTCCCTGATCAGTACTACATGGCGGGGCATTGTTCCTGAGAAGCGTAGCTTCCTTTCTCATAAATAAAATATGACAGGGAACACGAGCCCCAGGCAAACGGCTCCCCCTGTGCCATGACTGAGGTTGGGGAGTCAAGATTGGGGGCAGGAGCAAAAGGCATCTTGGTGGCTTCTTACCCGCACGGTCACGGTATTGTTTACGGTGCTGTTGAAATTGCCCTTGTGGAGCCAGCCGGACTTGAACACTCCGGTGCCTCCTGCTCCCCCACCGCCCTTGGAGGATGAGTGGGATGTGGTATCCTGTGCAAAAAGCATCATTAGCAAATCTGCTATCTTTTGTCCCAGCGAGACCCAGTACCCAGACACCAGCCACGCTGCGAGCAGATGCCTCGCTGTCTCTTTGACTTATCTTACATCATTATGCTCACTTTCAAAACAAACATGTTCCATTTGACTAAAAGCTTCACACAAGCCATCACAGCAACTTTGCAGGGAAGGGTTAGCGGGTGAAATGTTTTAGCGAAACACAGGAACTGGCCCTCGTCTTTGAGACATTTCACTTTCAACCATTTACTTACTTCATCCTTATCAGCATCTTCATGGTCAACCTCAAAGGAATGTGAAGGAAGTTTCTCTGGTTTGTATTCTGCTCTAATATTAGAAAAAAATTCCGATTGATCATTTGAGACACTGTTTTCATTTTCCCCCAGAAACTACTACCGTGACAGCCTTCTGACAAACTTTAATAAGACAATGTCATCCAGTGAGGTCCCATTTTCTAAGGAAGCATTCCCTTTCCTCTACACCATTGCATCATCCCTCTGGTGACTAAATTCTCTTCTTAAACTAGAGTAACGACTCACACAGATGGAGGCATATCTTCTTGGACTGAGTGAAGACAAGCAGGGTGATTCTGATGGTTGCTGGTTTATGAGTTTCTTTCCTCCACATTTTGAAGTGGAAGATGACCAGTGGAGTTTTCAGTACTTTTCTGCTTTGCCTTTATGCGACACATCCAAGGGCGCAGGATGGTCATTTGAAGGACAGCATTTCTGAGACACAATCTGTGTCTTGGCCACCAGGTCCCCGTACTTCCCAGTCATGGGCTCCCCAAATGCCAGCACCAATGTGACTTTGGAGACTGAGTTGGAAATGTGTTGTGTATTTCCATTGTAGTGCACACACCTGTGTGGTAACCTCACTCACCAGTCCGAAAAAGCAAGAGGGTATACCTAGCCTTATAAACAGTAAAGCCAGACACATTCCTTTCATCTTTCTATCTCACAACTCACAGTTGAAAGGAAAATGGGACATCAGTTCCAAGGTTCACAGTCCCTTTAGACCCAAGCAGAAAACCTCACATCTAGAAATCACATGGACTCTTTTTTCAGGTGATTTCTATGGGACAGAAGCAACCTCTGATTATGAGGATAGAAAGAACCTCAGTGGTAAAATGGGTAATCCCATGACAGGCCACGCCCCCATCACAAACCACGCCCTCAACCACAAGCCAGGCCCCTTGCTAATGGCATTCTGGATGGAAAGGGAGATGAACCAGGAGTCTTTACACTTAAGCACACACAGAATTGCCGGACTGTGCATTTGTACGGGTTTCAGTGGATTCTTGGGGCCTCAAAATAGTCTCCCCCTGCAAGACGTGAAAATTCCCTTTTGGAGTTCACCACAGGGAGAGTCAAAGCACAGAGAGAGCACTGTCACCGCTGTCACACTACAGAAAGTCGCAGGCAGAACCGCTTCTCACACTTGCTAAGAGGCGTTCGTGTGTGTGTGTGTGTGTGTGTGTGAGAGAGAGCAAGTACACATTAAGTCTTCAGCTCACTGTCAATATTCAGGAAATGCTATTTCAGCAAAAAAAAAAAATTTGGGTACAGTTTACTTGATCGTCAGTCACTGCACATATCCTGTGAAATTTTCCTCAGAGCAAACCAGCTATGGTAAAATCACTTAAGTATATTAGAGAAATTTTTCTCTGTGGATTAATTAAATCAGTGGCATCATATATTTTGATGTCATCCTTATCTCCTAAGAGCCTCAAGTAAAGTGCTCATTTTTATTCCTAGTATGTAAAGGCTTTACAGTTTACATTTAGTCTATAATAATGCTCAGTATTTTTGTACAAATACACTTGTAAAAGCAGGTTTTTAAGTCAACAATAAGTGTGTAGTTTAAAAGTGAGGGGCGCTAAACACACCCTTTTTCATTTTTCTCTAATTGCACAATTTTATTTAGCAGCCTCAGCAGCTCATTAAAAGAAACGAACAATTTAAATTGATAGCAGACAGTGGAGGCTTCTTCTAATCCAGGAGGTATGAAAATGATTCACTTCTCATAGCCTCAGAAGGCACAAGAAATGATGTTTCCATTACTGACCTAAATATGTGTGGTCTTCAGTGGGGAGTGGTTCTCTTTGGAAAGTCATTATAAGTATTTTTTTCTATTCAGTGTCAGAGTCTTCATTATTTCAGGGGCTATATTGGAGGATTGTATTCTGAAACTTCTGAGTTTTGTTTTGAATATCTATGTAGTTCACTACAGCATCTGATTTCATGGCAACCCCATTCTTATTCTTCCCCTTCTGGGGATAAACTTCCACTTCCTTTAGTGACAGGAAGGGAATTTCTCAACATAATTTCAGTCACTTTCACATTTCTTCTCAGGAGAGTTCTTCTAATGCTCTGTAAGAATTTCAGTTCATCCCTAGATC
>PVHY01006526.1:0-73879 GCA_004024945.1 Uropsilus gracilis | reverse complement strand
AACTAGAAATCACTTTGTTAGAAATAAATTAGTCTGCACTGCACTGATAGTCTTACATTGGTTTGGTATTTTGGCTGAGAAGGCTGGGGATGGTGGTAAGAACCCACGAGTGGAAAGTTTAAACTGTGTTTTAAAGTTTTTCTTTTCTGCAGTTCTTGGAGCTGAAAGCAGAGAGCAGCTGGCTGGCTTTTGCATATCAATGGTAAAGGTGATCAGTGAAAATGCTAATGAAGAGTGTGTAGCCTGCTTTGGAGAGAGTAGCAGGCAGATAAGTGTATCCAGTTAAGGTTAAAGGTAATTGCAAAGGAACTGCTTGTAGCCTGCTTCTGAGAGAGAAGCAAGCAGATAGCTGTATCCAGTTAAAGTTAAAGTCAGAAAGTCTTCATTATACCCTGTTTCACTAGTTCAGTTTAAAATTTCTCCTAAGTACTTGGTTTCAAGTCTTGCCTTGTTTCCCTTTGCACTTCCATGCATGCAGTACCTCTGGTGAAGTCTGTGTCCCAGGCTTCCTTTACTGAAATTCCCTGGAGGCTTTGGGGGCATGAAAAAGGGTTTAGGGGAGAAAGGTTTTCTGAAACTGATTTTCAGTCTATTATTGGACCTAGTTCTTGGGCTATAACTTTCACCCATGCTTCTGTTTCTCCCCTAGAAATGTAGCTTGTCTCTCCCATGCTTCTTGCTCCTTTATTAGCTTACAGAGTTTTAATTCATTTCTCTGTTGTGATTTTGTTGTTGTTGTTCAGTTTTCCACTAGGCATGGCAGGTAAGCAAAGAAGCTGGAACCTGATAGAAATCCTCCCAGAATCTCAGTTCAGATAGATTTATAGTGTAATTTATAGTGTAATCTGATACAGCTATGCCTCTAGAATATATCTTCCCCCCCCACACACACGTAAAGATCTAAGATTTCGTAATTCCTCCTCTTCTTGTCCTGCTAGGGAAGAGGTCTTCATTGTGAGAACCTGATGGTGATCTTTGAGAGAAAGACAGAAATTGTATGGACTACATCAAGGACTGTGACCCTACAGGTTTCCTTCTCAGGCTAGTCTAGTCCATGCTCAGCCTCCAAGAATTCATCACATTTAGTAGTAATGCAAGTTATCTTATTACTCATCATGTCCTGCAGCTTCTGCTTCAGGTAAAGAGATCCGCAGGGGAAGATCCTTCTGTGTTTCCAGACTAAGAGTGTCAGTTTGTTCTGCAATTATAATTTTCTGATGGATCATAGAAAGTTACAGATTTCAAATTTAGCTTTTATTGATTTATTCTTCTTAATTAATTAATTAGTTAATTAATGCTAGCTAATTAATTAATCTTTACATTGTTGTCAGTCCCAGGGGTCTCCCACGACCCGGTCATCCATGTGACATCGTCTTAATCTTTTGTGCCCACAAATTCAGCTTTAATTACAGGAAGGTCAGGATGGAATCTTCCAGACTTTATTAAAATTGAAAATGCATTGTCTACTTTATTTGACTCTTTTTTTGTCATACAGTTTTGTTTCATTTTGTTTTTTGATTTTAAAACCATCTAAAACCATCTATTCAGGAATGTACAATTTGTAACATGTGTTTGGTTGGTATAATAGATGGGTGGGGATAGGTTGCAAATGCATGTTTTCTGTATAACTTAAATTTTTTGACGTTAGTATAACACATCATAAAATCAAAAGTGAGGTATTTAGGGGCACCTAACTATGTATTATTCATTTTGCTTGGTGCTTCTATATACTATTCATTTACATTTTACAATAATGTTGGGTGTTAGCACTATTATAACCCCCCCATTGCATAAAAGGAAATGAATTAAAAAATTAAACACATTAAAAAATTAACATGTTTCAGAATGCTATACAAGCAGTAACGGAAATTATGAATTTCATATATGATAAATTCTTTTAAAGATAACCATAAATAAATGAACTTCAAAAAATACTTTTTTCTCTTTTGATAAACACATCTGGCATTTCAGTGAACATTATAGTGATATGGCATCTACGAAGTTTAAAGCTTACATTAGAATAGATGCAAGTAGGTGAGACTTCAGAACAAATTATGATAACTATAACTGGTATTATTACCGGTCAACATTATTTTTATGAGAGGAGAGAGTAAATGCAATAGAATGTTTTTAGTAGATTTAATTTTCTTGGTTTGTTTGTTGTCAGTTGTCTCCCTAATGAATAATTTGTTATTCAGTGACTGGATACCAAAATGTACTTGTAATTTCAGTTTCACAAAGGTCACTGCAGATTTTATTAGTCAGTAACTGTTTATTAGATGAAAATGCTCATAGTAATATACTTATTTAGATAGCAGATGCTTAGACTAGAATGTGTGAAGTAGCCACTGTCACATCATTGTATAAATCCACCAACCCAGTATGAGGTATTTAGGTAGTTACACAATCTTTTGTTCAGGTTTTAGAACTTATATATCCTTAAATTGTATTTTGAATGACTAATTTAAATTCAAAAGTAAGTTTCAATTGAAATAATTGAGGGGCTTTTTGCTAAGAGATGAAACCTGTAATATATGTATAAAGTAGCAATAAGGTTGAAATAAAGTAACTAATACAACCATCCTGTAGGTTAGTGATTTTAACTTTAAATTTGCAGCCAAATTAAGAATGAAACAATAATGGTCCTTTATTAAATTCATTTTTAGACACTGCATTTAATGTTTCATTGAGTTACCATGTAATTATCTTTTCATTTTGAGATTTTTTTTGCTTTCTTTTCTCTAAAAATTGTGTGGATTTCTGACAGGTCTTACATTTAGAAATGTATTTCTCACCTTTTCTAAAGTTAACAACTGGAAGAGGTTTTAATGAGATCAAAATTCAAATCTGTTTTGTAATAAAAATATAGGTTAGGATAAAATGTTATGCATGTATCATTGCAATTGGCCAGGAAGAACAAAAGGATAGCACTGACTAATACTAATATGATCTCTATTTTTTGTATTAAAAGATATTGAAGGGAAATAACCATCTAAGGGTTGCAGAAGTAAGCTGTGCACATAGTGTTACTGTTTTTGGACTTCAGGATGTTTCGGACAAACTCATTCCAGTGCTTTTCTTTGTGGCTAACTAACTATATATCATTATATTTAAGATAAGACCAATCAGTGTATTTCATGTCATCATGAGTTCTCCATTACAAGATGATTTCTCCATTACAATAAAACCAGAATAACTTGATAAAAATTCCAATTAGCATATCCTCCAACATTTAATGGTTACATTATAACTGAGAACTATAATATGATGACAACCTATCTTTTTGTATTTGCTATTTTAATTATCCCAATAAATTGATTGGTATTTGTTATTCTAATGAGAAATTAATATAGGTTGATGTTATGAATTAATGAACAATATACAAGAACTTTATTAATTGATACATCTCTAGCTAAACTCAAAGGAAAATAAGAGAAAGTTAAAAGACATAATTAAAAACCAAAGAAGAGAAATTAACACATGACATAGGAATACAAAGTATCCTAAAATATTACTAGGAACAAATATATAACAACAAATATAATAAAGTTGAAAAAAATGGAAAGATTTCTAGAGCAATATACTGATCACTATTAAAGAAAATGAAACACTATTAAATATTCCCTGAAGTAAATCTAAGATCAGATGATATTACAAGTGAATTACATTAAACTTTAAAGAACTTTAGTCTACATATCTCAAATTATTTCTAAACATTTAAGAAGAGGATATCCAATACATAGCTAAACATTTTAAGATGCAAATATTATCCTAAAGTCAAAACCAGAGGAAGACAGCACAAGGAAAAATATAGACCATTATCCCTGATGCATATTAATGTGAAAATCTTCAATAAAATACTAGCAAACTAAAAAAATATATTACAAACATTAGACATCATGACCAAGTGGAATTTAACTCAGGGATCAAGAATGTCCTAATATATGTAAATCACTCAATTAACACAATACATTCAATGTAACATAATACATTCAATGTAATATATCTTAATTATCAAGTTAAGATGAAAAGTATGATGATATTTGTAATTGCAGGGAAAGCACTTAAGAAGATTCAACATGCTTCTATTCTAAAAATTTAAACAAGATAGGAATATAGAAAGTATCAATTCCAACAAAGGAAAGACCATATATCATAAACCTATATTCAGTAAAAAAATTGAAAGATTTCACAACAGACTTAGGAATAGGACATGGATATACCTGTCACCACCTCTTTAGTTTTGTATTAGAGATTGAATTGGGGCAATTAGATAACAGGTAATAAAATAACAAGATTGAAAAATAATCAAAACTATCATATTAATATATATTATATATACACCTACATATTTAGAGCACATATATGTGTGTGCATATATACATATCTAGATTCAATGTTTCAATCAAAAAAGCTATTAGAAATGAGTGAATATGAAAACAGGCAGTATATAAAATCAACTTACAAAAATAAGTTGCATGTTATGTATAAGCAAAAAACAAGAAGAAGATGCAATTAAGAAAATCATTCCATTTGTTATCAAAAACAAAATAAATATCTAGGAATTAAATCAAGAATTGAAGGGATTATAAAATGAAAACTGTCAGATGTTATTAATAGGTATGGATCATTGTTAGAAGAAAATGGAAATTCATTCCATGCTCATTGATGGGGAGAATCATTATACTTCAAGTGAATTTTCTACCAAATGCAATATACAAATGTAACACAATCCCTATTAAAAGAGTAACGATATTCTTCAAAGATGTTGAGCAAAATATATTACAATTTTTATGGAACTATAAAAGGTATCAAATAGCGAATGTAATCTTGAAAAAAATGAAAAGAAATGCTTATCTTTATCTTTAAAGTAGTCTGTAATGCATGATATGCAATTAAATTTAAATATTTTGTTTTATTTACACATAATTAAATTTGTATAATTAAAATAATATAGTATAATAAAAATCATGGATCAATAGAACACTAATGAAAGTTCATAAATAAATTCATCAATATCTAATAAGTGATAAAGGCTCTCACTTTTAAACAGTCTCATGTTAAAAGAAAGACACTGGCACTCTACTACCATGAACAAAGATAAATTATAAATGGAGTAAAGACTTGAATATAAGACTTGCAACAATAATATATATAATATATGATATAAATATTAAAACATTGATGATACAATTCATGATATAAAGATATTTTTAGAGACATAGTCACCATAGCAAAGGAAATAAAAGCAAAAATAAACTATTGGGGTTATACCAAGTTAAAAAAAATAGAGAGAAAATATAAATAGATTTAAAAGACATCCTAATTAATGGTAGAAGATAGTCACATTGCACAACAGATATGAGACTAATATCCACAATATACAAAAAGCTTATTCAATTCAAGAAAAAAAATATACATATACAATCTAATTTAAAAATAGGCAGCGGATCCAAAAAGAAAATTCATCAATAAGGTTATTTAGAAAGTCAATATACAAATGACAAAAAGTTCACCATCTTTTTTGATAAGGGAGATGTCGATCAAAATACAATGTACATCTTACATCCAAGAGAATGACACTTAACCCCCCACAACAATTACTAGAGAGGTTGTAGAGATAAAGGAATAATTACATGGTTGGTGGAAATCTACACCGATGCAGCCATTTTGGAAAAGATTTGGATTTACTTTGATAAACTAAAAATGAAAAAAAATATATGACATAGCAGTCCCCACTCTTGGGTATCTATCTAATAAACACGATACCACTAAATCAAAAAACCGGCATGGCTGACAATGTTTACTGCAACTTCACTAACAATAGTTAGGACATGGCAAAGTGCCCACTGACAGAGAATTGGAACCAGAAAACATGGACTACGTTTTAGTTATAAGGAAAAAACTAATTGTTGACATTTACAGCAACATGAGAGGAATTTGGGTAGCAAAGCAAATCAGACTGACAAAGACGTTAAAGGTTGAGCTTGCAGATCATTTGACAAAACAATGCTTTAAAAACTAAGAGATACTAATAAATGAAGTGAGGCTTCTGGAGTTAAGAGGGAGTGTGGTGGGGAAAAGGGACAATATAGTTTAAGGTATAGTAGTGTTAGATTTTTTTTTTTTTTTTGGAAGTAAACCAAACCAAAATGATCGATGGATTCTTACAATGATTCTAATAGATTTGTTGATAGAAATTTATCACATGTTTAGCATTTTGTATAAGTAAAATAAAGTTTACTGAAGTAACATCACTTTAAACTACTTAAGTTTCCAAAGTGCATATCATTATAAATGATCATCAGTACAAGGTATCATGAGTTGTCATTTTGTGTTTGTTTCAGTAACTAACTTTTTCTACACCATCCTCATTACAAAATGATTTCTCTCTGAAGATGATATTGGACAGGATTTCCCTTGCTTTTGATTCACTTAGAAAGATTCAACATCAACTTGAATAGTATATATTTTATTGTAAATTCTGCAGAATAGAATTACCAGGCAGAAGCACATCTCTTTATTTCCTCCCCCTCATTCCCTTCCCCTCCACTGAATGATAGATGGTTGTGAATAGATGTGCAACTTTCATAAATTATTAAATAGATCCATTTATTTGATAGTAGATTGTTCCTGAAGCAGACTGACATTTACCACATCGTGGGCCTGTTATGATGTCTTTCACAGCATGTATATTTTTGGAATCCCTGTTCTGAAGTAAAAGATAAACAAACTATCATCCAAGACATATAGTGCTTTACATAAACAGCATAAATCTCTTGTGTCCGCCTATAAATATCGCATTGTGACTGGGTCTTGGGATTTCCTAAGGTAAAATGTGCTTTTGGTTATTGATGCTTCTCAGGTGAAATCATTAATCAAATGAGTTTATGAACAAGAAACTTAAAATGCCCATTGATATTTTTCTCTGAGTTTGTATAGGGAAAGCAGACCTAATAAACAGAATTATTGTACTACTCTAAGTTTCCCCAGGAAATTTCACTTTCTTTCTATCTTGTTCTACTCATTCACCCAAATGAAAGTTTAATCCCACTCCTCAAATAGTTATTCTCCTGG
This sequence comes from Uropsilus gracilis, assembly GCA_004024945.1. Taxonomy (NCBI): domain Eukaryota; kingdom Metazoa; phylum Chordata; class Mammalia; order Eulipotyphla; family Talpidae; genus Uropsilus; species Uropsilus gracilis. The sequence continues at coordinate 66,802 of PVHY01006526.1, read as the reverse complement.
ACAGGAAAAAAATATTCCCTTCAGAAAACTTTTTTTTTTTTTAATTTAGAGGTTGATTGTAAATAGGATGATGAAGCGTAGAGTAGAAAGTCTTATTGGAAGCAATTAGATGCATACTTTTTGTTCATGGGTTCTGAAATTAGATTCTCTGAGTATAAATTTTACTCCCATCACTCATTGGGAAAATTAAGTATAATTTAACATTTCACATCTGTAAAAATATTTGACATTTCACAGGGTTGTTTTAAAGCTTAAATAAGATCATTTATATGATGTTAATTTTCTGTGGGGATTATAGTAAAAAGACTTTAAATTTCTGCATGCACTTCAATGTGAATTAGATTAATCTCTCATATTTTAGTGGGTAGTATTTTTTGAGATTAGTAAGACCAGGAATATGTGCTGAAAATAGCAAGAAAATAAACAACAATAGATAATCAAGGAAAGCAGTTTTATGAACAAAGCTAAGTAGTGAATGATAACCTATTGAATTAATATTAATGCCCTAAAGCCTTTTATCTATTTCATGGATATTTTAATGCAAAAGATATATAACTGCATATTAATAGAAAATCAGATATCTAAATAGAAATTGCAACTAAAGGATCTCAAAGTTTACAACCAGAGATGGCAGTAACAAAATTTTTGAAAATTTTCCAGTCTTCCACATAGTAAAATGTATTTCAAATGAATCATCATATTATTAAGATGGTCACACAGTTGCTTATGTTGAATTGTATCTTTTATTTGAACTATATAAAACATTTGAACTACATAAAATATTCCCATGTCATCAAAACTTAATAAATGTATTTCATATTTAATGACATCTAAAGAAGTCAATATTAAGAATATTATAAAACTATTGACCTAAATCCCCTTTTAGCTGGATGTTTAGTTTATTTTCCAATTTTATGTTATTTATAACATTGAACTCCTTTTGAGGGTACAGTTTGGATTTCTCATCAGTCACATGATTAACAAGAAGGAAAGTTGAAATAATGTGAAGTTTGTTTATCTACATCTTAGAGATAATATCAGTGGAAAAATTGGCAAGATTGCAGTTTTGTATGTTTCATATAAAGTTGGTACTCATTCATAGATGCCATATTTGCAAATTTGACTCCTCAATTTTATTTTTTTTAACCATAAACTATTATTAGGTGATTTCACAGTCATTTCTAGACATACAGAAAGGTGAAAAATTTGAGGCACCCACATTTCACAGTTCCAGATGAATTCAAACAAGACAACGCTGTCATCTATCTCAGACTTACACAATAGACATGTATCCTTTTCAGTGTTCGGTGCCATGTTTTGTGTATTTTTTGATTAATTTCACCATTTAAAAAACCCCACCATAGATAATCACAAGCTTGGTGATGACTATTTTGATCCGATACTAAAAGCACGGATCTATGCAAGAAAATCTCATAATGCTAAATAAACTTTCAATAAAATTAAAAATTCTTGCTTTGCAAAATACTGTTAAGAGAATGAATAGATAAATCACAGTCTGGAAGGTAATTTTTACAAAGTAAATATCTGATAAGGTACTATTAGCCAAAAATTCAAGAGTTTTGGAAAGTGCAATAAGAATACAATAAAAAATAAAGAACAGCAATGTGAATGTGACCACATCAAGGAAGATGATAAATAGATGATGATGATGATGATGATAGATAGATAGATAGATAGATAGATAGATAATAGATAGATAGATAGCAATTAAGCATATAGAACGATGCTAAACATCATATGTCACCGAGGGAATTGACATGAAAACAGTGAGATACTAATATAAATGTATTTGATTGATTAAAATACAGAACTTTTATGATAACGGATGCTATAAGGATTGGCAAGATAAATTTCTCATTTATCACTACTGGAATTTAAAGGGATTCAATCATTTTGAAAGATAGTGACAATTTCTTATACAACTAAATTTTGTACCATGCAACTCAAAAATTATACTGCTTGATACTTACCCAAATAAGTGGAAATTTTATAATCAGACAAAAGCCTACACTGAATATTTCTAGAAGCTGTGTTTCTGATTCCACAATCTTGAAAATAGTTGCAAAGTCTTTCAAAAGATGAATGCATGGGTATACTGCGGTGCCTTCATACAATGAAATATTAGTCACTGATACAAAGAACTGAACTATCATGCCATGACAACTCACACACAAAATTTAAGTCAGTATTCCTAACTGAAAGAAGCCAATCTGAAGAGCTTACACTGAGTATGATTTCAGTTATAAGCCATTCTGGAAAAGGCAAATCTCTAGAGAGGATAAAAGGGTTATTGGTTGCTAAAGGCTGAGGTGATATAGGGCTAAAACGATGGAGCACAGAGGATTGTAAGCAGAGTGAAAATACTGTGTATGATCTATGTCATTATGCATTATGCATTTGTCTTTACCTATATAATATGTAACATCATCTGTGTGAATTATGTATATATATATATATATATATATATATATACTTTTGTTAATTAAGAAAACACTAATATAATTTTTGTAAATATTAAAGATGAGATTTCAACCAAAAAGGGACTGTACATTCTAAGACAACATTCATTTGAGGAGAGACACAGTGAATTTGAAAATGCTGTGAACTCAAGCAATCTTAAAGAACCAAAGCAAATAGTAGTGATGGGAACTGGAAGATTGAACTGAGGTTCCATAACATGTCTTATATGAAGTTCCAAAAAGGATGGTCAAAAGGGAGAGAAACAATATTAAAGATGGACTTGCTGATATTTGAAATCACTATACCTTTAGATCAAAATTGCATCCACGTAGAAACAGGATGAAGATACGCTGAACCTGCAAAACTGTAAAGAATAAAGATATAATATCTCTGAAAGAGGATTATCTATGAAGAAATTCCTACACAAAAATAGAATTCTATTCTGTGACAAATATATTATAAAAGACAAAAATAACATCATAATTGCTTGAAAGAAATACATCACAACTTTGATTTTTGTATCAAATAAGATAGTATTACATCATGAGCAGACTGAACATATTTTTATTTTAGTTTGTATCCACAAACTAAAGCAATTAATTAGCTTTCTGCACTAAATACTAAAGCTTATATATCAAAAAAAGAGAAATTAATTAAAAGACAGGACTTGCAAGAAACTAGGTATGTCAGAAATTAAAAATCTAAAATAAAAATTGAGATTGGAGTTAAGTCTCATAAAAAGTTAATATAAGAGACATGGAAACAGAATGGAGGAGTTTAGATGATAAACACAATACAGTACTACACAAAATTATTTTTATCTATTAATGGCATTTCCTTGTAACAGGTATTCACTTCTGTCATTTTTCAAAAACTCATTTTTTCCCTTGATTATACTAATTGCAAATGATCACTCATTACCTATAGGTAAAAAAAAAAAAAAAAAACTCTTGTATTTACAACTTAACTACATTAAAATTCTATTTGTTACTGTTTAATAAACCCAAATTATTAATAACCTGAAGTTCCAAAAGTGCCTTCTCATCTCAAAAGTCATTTCCATACTGGGTCATAAAATTCTTCATTAGCATCTTTCTAAGCAGTATCATTTGAAATTGAAGTTTCATTCCAAAGTGTAAGAATACCTTAATTAAACTGTTAATATATATGTATATATATATATATATAATAGACATAATAGACATATATTATGGTATATTTCTCTCTCCCTTGCAAGGTAATTCATGGTTACATTTCTTTCTGGTTTTCTGGTTCTACTACTCCCCCCCCACCCCTATTCTTTTACATCCTTCAAACTTATTTCAACCTATCTAAAATTATATTTTTCCCTTAAATTCTTCAGCCTTTAAATATGAGTTGAAAGCTATCATTTATAGTTCTCATTTAGCTAACTCACACTTATTGTTGTTTGTTGCAATCTTTGTCCATCAATCAATCCCTCTGCTTTTAGTCAGAAAACAAAAAAAAAAAAAAAAAAGAAAAAAAAAGTCCATTATCTGTTTTCTAGTCTGATAGCTTTTCATACTGAGTTCAGAATAGAAAAATCTCAGTACAAAATTGCAAACCTCACTCCCAAAACTTACTTCTGGCAAAGGACATGATAGTATGAAGGCATTACAGAAAGACTCTTAGTATGTGTTATTTCTGCAAACCATTTCCTGATCTAATAAGCAAATCCATTTTTGCTGGGTAAAAGGCACCCAGAGGGGAGCTTTGTAGTGAATGAGTGTTATATTGTTCTAATTAGCAAAATGATTCTTAAAGCAAATAGAGACTTTTATCTTTTCAATTTATTTTCTTTAATTAATGAGGAACATGGATTTAATCTTTGTTACCTTTTTTAACACAGATTTTACATTAATTCATCTGTTATTCTTTTAACGATGTACAATTTCTCCTATTGGGGTAGTCATTGTAGTTTTCCTACCACCCATCATTGTCTACTATGGTTCATTGTACAGAAATTTTAATCTCTTTTCTTTCTTTCTGTTGAGTTGTAGTATGATATTTCTAGTACTAATGAATAGCTTATCTTTTTGCTAAAGTTTACTTAACTCCTTCAAATTCACTTTGCTTTAGTATAGTGAAATTGAAGGCTTTAGAAACATGGAATATTTAAAACTATCAATAATCACCATGTAGAATTTCTTCTTTCACATTCAGTTTTCATAGATTCATTCAGTCTTAACCACAAAGAAATACACAGATTTTAAGGGGGGGAGGGTCAATACTTTTGCTATTGGATTTAGAATATTACTCTGTTAAGCAAAGGAAAGCTTGGACTGTCTCCTAATCTATTGTTTAATGGATATGGTCAAAAAGTTAGATATGTTCTCTCCATTTGTTCACCTTTTCATGCTCCTATCTGTTCTCACTCCCAGTGAAATTCTTACCTTGTTCACACCCTCCCTAATAAAACAACTTTCCCACAAAAAACATTTTCAAAAATGCATTATTATTTTCATTTCCATTTCCCATTTCATTCAGCTAAAGTACACAATAAAAAATTCTACCTATTTATTAATTTTTTTCTTGGTAATATTTTTCAGGACGATCCAGAATTCTCTTCGACTCTGCTTGAAGCACTTCTTTTTTTTTTTTGTCCAAATGGCAATGAATTGATACTAAGTGTCAGATCCCTAAGGTTTATACTGGTTTTGACATCCAACACTTGACTTTTAAGTGAGTTCTGATGCAGGCAACATGTGTTCTTCCCCGGGGCAACCTACATTTCCAGTAACAGTTACATTAACAATTACTGCAGGACATCTAAGTAGATGCTGTGCAGTAAATAGAAGAGGGATAGGCCACAGCAAGTGATGCCTAAAAGTGAAATTGGATCAGAATACTTTGAAAAGTCACTTCTAAGAATGATGTATCAATATTTTGACAAGTCTTAGCATTATATAACTATTGTTCCAGTCTCAAGTGATCCCAGATGAGATGTAGGGAGGAAAATAATCTAGAAAAGAATGGGTCATTTTAAGATATGCTTCCTTTAGTAGGTCATCTCTGCATTTTGAGAAACAAGACATATTTTCTATTTTGTCAACAGTAGCTGCTCTAAATTTATATACTTTATACTAGCAAAAATGCTTTAATATATAACAGTATTTTATAGCATAATATGCTATCTTTAATTGCAGTGTTAAAATGTAAAATAGTGTAAATATGTGCTATTTGTATATTTTGTACTAGCAAAATTATATTTAGTAAAGACGTATGTAACTACTGTTCAAGTATCACTATGTCTGGCAATGATATGACACCTTATCTTAGCTTTTATATCATGTCTCTCTATCTTCCAGGAATTTGCAATCTACTTGGGAAAATACAAGTATCATGGTATGTAACTTGCTAAATGTATTTATGCACTGTGAAACAACTAAAGATGCTACCAAAGATGCCAAATTTACTCTCAAAAGTGGCAATATAGTAACTAAAAAAGCCTGGCTCAAAATATTCGAAGGAGAGCAAAATTTGAAATCTGATTGAACTTCTATTCAGAAATAATAACTTCGAAAATACTTCTTTTGTGTACAGTTTTACTCCTAAAGTATTTTTTGTTTTTCAATAAGAAAAACTTTAATGTTTGGTGATTATTTTTTCCACATCCAAGTACTGACCAAACACAATTTATTGTGGAGAAAAACAATCATAAAATCCAAACAGGTGAATTTATTTATAATCCTATTCAAAATAAAGTTTCTTAATGAAGTAATCATCAACTAATTATTTATGAGATGGAGGCATTTAACTCTAGTTAGTATATGTTCTTTTTAGCTATCCTAAATAAAAGCCTTGGCTAAAGATATTGTAGCATACAGTTACTTACCTATCTCCCTCTTTTATCTTCAGTTTAGTAGATGCTGTGAATTGTAAATAATATGTGGAGAAAAGTAACCAAAAAACCAAAAAATAATTTTCTATGTTAATCAGTGGAACAAAGTTTTTTAAAATACATTTAAAGACAGTTAATCTTTGAGGTGCTGGTGAGTCTTGAAATATAAGCGTCATTGTAAGCAAATAAATATTAGTAATGGTAGAGAGAATGGGTCTATAGACATGAACCACAGCTTAAAACCCATCTGTGAGAAATTCCTGAAGTAGAAAAAAATAGCATGATCTGAGATGAAACAGATAAATGAGTAATTCGAGAGAAACTCTCAGAAAGACAGCATGCCCTAGTGCTAGCCCATGAACTCCCAGCTTCCCGATGATGGCCAATCTGCTCCCTCAGTCACAAGGTCACTCCTCGGGAGGAAACCCCATCTCTTCAGAGGACCTGAACTAAGAGATAGAGACCTGGAATGGATCTGGTTAGCAAGTCAAGACCCAGAAATGCTCTGGAGAAATTTGCACAATAGGAGAAACACACCCCTGGATTTTCTGGTTCTCCAGGAGGGTTCACAGTACACAACATAGCATCAAAATAAATTCTAAGGTATTTTACAATAAAAAGATAGCAGAGTGAGATCAGCCATCTTCTCGGGGGAGAAGACAGACTTTGGAGACTTCCTGCAGAGCCATTACCAGGGACACACTTGGTTCCCCAGCAATGAGCCATGACAACACAGGTGAAATGTTACCTTTCAAGAAAACTTAGAAACTTTCAGTTTTTTTGTTTTGTTTTGTTTTTTCCACGTGGGGATGACTCATGATACATGATCCTCTGACATGCATCTAGGGTCCCAGATGGGAAGCAGGTACTTAAACATATATCACTATTTTTTTTTCTTTCCTACAAATTTTGGGCAAATTTTATAACAGTTTCAAGATGGTGAGATTTTTCTTAAAGCCAAGATTCTATGAGTCAAATAAAAGCAACCTTGTCAACAGACTTTTCAAAGGGCAAGTGTTGGGTCTGTAGGTTCACTCTTTTCTTGCACCCCATTTCTAGAAATTCAGCTTTTAGCAGCATGATCTGAATGATATATCCCAGATATTTTCTGGTCATGATAGATGTGAGAAATATTCAAAGACCCGTAGGACAAATAAATTTGACTCTTTTAGGATCTAATTCTGCAAGACTTTCTCCCTTTTTGCCATCACCTGCTCGGAGTCTCGAATGGGCAAGCAAATTAGTAGATCCAAGATCCATTTTCTCTTGTGACTATTCTTTTGAATTTGTGCACGAGGAGACCAGGTAGAAAAAAAAAAGTTCTTTGCAGCCTCATATTTTAATACTGAAAAATTAGAAACATTTAAAATCTATAAGCTGAAGAATGCATTATTTATTCTACATTAGCATATTGTGGTATATTTTAAGAAATGAAAATACATGGTCAAAAGATGTATCAACAGGGAAAACTGTATAGATACATGAATTAGGAGAAAAGGGTACCATTTGATAATGGTGGGTTGTAGGAACAGAAATATCAGTGCTTTGTTCTACAGGTTCTTTTCTGTATTAGAAATGTCTCCTGATATAAGTCAAAGTAGATGTTAGTAACTACAACTCTACTTACTTTGAAATATCTCAGTCCTTCCCACTAACGATAGTTTAAAAGGCCAACTGAAATTCTGCAATACTTTGACACGAAGTTATTCACATTTGTAAGCATACTGGGCATTATTAGAAAGATTCTTGGGGAGTCAGAAAAGTAAATTCCTCTAGGCCTAACTAGAAATAGTTTTGATTATAAGGGCACAAAAATTTTAGGTGAGTATAAAGTAAGGAATTTTATAAAGATATGTATTTTGCTCTAAAGTTACTTAAAAATAAAGATGGCTCTTTTATTAATCCAATTTTGTCACCAATGAGGTCCATCAAGAATTGACCAGGGAACTTTTGAAGCCCCAAATTCCATATACCCAGACCTCTTAATAAATGCTAATCTTGTAAATGCCAGCTGCTGCTTCATCAACAGGGGAATTGTCCAGAATAATTTCAGCATTCAGTACAGGAACCCATGGTCCCCATGCAGCAATTTCATCCTTGATCTTCTCTGAACGAATTCACCTTCTCTGTCAATATTATGTCATATGATAAAGCAGAAATAGTAATAGAAGTGATTGCTGCAATTCTTCTAGCGCTTACCATGCAAATTGTAGTTTCAAGACTTTAACTGCCAGAATATTCTCACATATTGGACACTCAGCAAGCATCTCCAACAGAACTCTTGATGTGTGTGGTATCTGCCATTTGTTCCAGGGCAAAGCCTCCATATTCCCATTTCTATCACTTTCTGCATGAACTCTGTCCCTACTATTCAGCTAGAGTTTTAATATATTCCTTCCTCATTCCTATTGTATTTCTACCCCAGTACAAGTGTCAACCATTGATAGGGCAGACTTACACTTTTCTATATTTCTCTGCATCCACTCTTGGTTTTTCTACATTCCATCCTCCACATGGACAAATGGAAGTCACATTATGTCCCTCTGTGCTCAAAGAGGTATGCCTTCTTACCATACATAGAATAAAAATCAACATTCTTTTAATGCCCCCAAGTACATTATAAGTCCTATTTCAGAATACATGTCTTATGTGATCTCTGATCACATCCTGATCTTGCAGTTGCAACAATGCTGGCATGTCTCAGACCTATATCCATGTTCAACAACAAAGGTCTTTGTATACTTTTCCCCCCTCTGACTCAGAAACAAATTTTATACTTGTTAATAACTTGCATCTTCAGAAATGATTTTCTTGAGAAACCCTCTACCTTTTATCATTTTTCTTAACAGCACACTATTATAGACGTATTTGCTATTGTCAATGCCCTTCTCTAGAACATAGTACAGTCTGGATGATCTTCATCTTGCTTTATCCTCCAGGGCTTAGAATAATGTCTGTCAAGTAGCAGGGGCTCAGTCAACATTTGATGAATAAGGGAATAACAACCTTATGAGAATTGCATTTTTGTAATCCAATTTTACAGATCAGGAAACAAGCACAGAACAATAACATAATTTATGCAAGCTGGTACAATTAACAAAGGAAAGGTGCATTCTGAGCCAGTGTTCTGAGCATATACTATGGTTGCCTATAGAAAGGAATTGTTATATTTTTAGAAGAAGTTTCTGGTAGGATCCTGACAATTCAAATATAAAACCATCTAACCATCAGTCTCTTACTGCACCAAGTGACAGGTTAACTTATCTGAACAAAGACTCCACCTCCGTTGACTACATTCTGTGCTCAACTCTTAATTAATCTTGTGCATCAGCCTCATCAGTTTTAAATGGCAAAATCACCTCACTAAAATGATACAGATAAATTTTAGTACCTAAATAGGCCAAGAGATCTACCTGTACTTTTCCTCAAATTATTTCCAGGTAACAGTCTTGGAAATGTTTGCTTTTGAGTGAGAAGAACAGGCTAAAGGAAAATAAAGGGGAAAAAAAAAAGGAGGGTTTTCTCCCTTTAATTTTTAGAGGTGATCTAGATGAATCAATCTAGTTTTGACTTTTGTAAATTTGAATTCAGATCCTTTCCTATTTGAATAGAGCTTCCTTTTACTCAATTATCATATATTAATTTAGGATACTGGGATTCCAGTGTGATGGATTTCAAGAGAGACTGCATTAAGAAAACTTGTGAAGTGCAGGGTAAAGGGAGTGGAATGAATTCACTCCTATTCTCTTGAACCTACTCTGTCAGATTTGTCCCTTCCTGAGGGAAAGAACAGGAGAATGAAGGAATCTTGAGCTCCTCCTTGTGGTCAGCCTCTGTTATTAGCTGATCATCTTCACTTTTGAGTAAAATAAGATTGCGTAAAAAAGGACTTACTTTTGACTTAGATGAAAATGTTTTAGAAAAACCCAAACATTCAAACCATAAAATTGACCTCAAAGCTGTCTTAGCAACCTATTAGCAGTTTGTCTAAATTTTAGTTTAAGCATCTAGCAGAATATATTACCCTTAGGAAATCTAGATTTACCAAAGCAAATTTATAATTAGCACTTGATCTGCCAGTGATATCGTTTCCCTCTTCACATATATCATTTCTAATCCATACCTTAGTCATGTAATTTAGATGTTGTTATCTCTCTCTTACAGAGGAGTGATTGATAATGGAAGAGTTTAAGTAGCCATTTCAAGGTCACAAAACCAGTGTGGATCAAAAACAGGATTTAAACTATGATCTATCTGATTTTCAAGCCCTGTACCTTTTCTACTATGCCATTGGCTTCCATTAAGTTATAATAAATGTCCCAATGTTGAGAAAATTAAAAATATATCATTGATGTTTCATATCTCAGTTCAGTTATTATTGGTGATTCTGTTGCTATTTATGTAAGGATGGCTGAAAGTGGAAAAAATGAGTCACTGTATATACATCATAGTTCTAATGTAGTCACTGTCTCCAGGCCTGTCACCATTTGTAGCTCTGCCACTTTCCTTCACCAGCTGTCCAGGGCCTCTGCACAAAATGAACTATTCTGTATCTGATTGCTAAATTCCTGAGCTCGTTGACTGCTCTTGCCCTTCAATATCCCACAGTATACCCCTGTGCTTGGGGCTACTTTCCAGCATGCATTGTAGAACATTTGGTTTATATATCCAGAGCTTCTTAACAGGCTACCACTTGAGGCACTGAAGCAGTAACTAGACAATCAGCAATGGGGCTCTCTCCAAGATTTAAATGCTCTTCTAAAGGTGACCAATATAATGTGCTGGGAAAATCCAGCATGTTCTGTAAGAAATCCATTCATGGACTATGATACACAAATCAGTGGTTTGAATATTTAAAATCAATCCTTTAATCCTGAAATGCATTTTCTCTCAGATCAAGTAAAACAGTTCTTCAGGGAATCACAGATGCTCTGTGTATAACATGACAATTTGACACTGAATGTGTTGATGGGTTTAGTAAAAAGACTTTTTCCGGACCAAAGGTCATTTATTTGACTCTCACTGAGTGAGAGGATGGTTGATGCCTGCTTGTGACAGTCCTGGCTCTTGGAGGCTGGTTACCCACACATGACTTAGCCTGGTGACTTCTTCCAATTTGAAGAGCAAATGCCAGAAAATTGGTTCATTTGCATTATTGAACAGTGTCTCAATTGCTGGTTTTGTTCGCTTCCTGCCTTGCTCAGAAGGTAGGTGACAGGTTTTGCCTCTCCCCATGAACCTCATGCTCAAGTAAGGTTAGGGAGCAACTAGGCAAAGAAACACCAGAGAGCGTGGCGAGTCATGTCATACCTGTGCGCCTCTCGCGGCAATTGTGTTCATTGGAAGCATCTGAGCAAGAAGAAAAAGCAGCAGTTCTGCTGAGATGGGGCAGTTAGTATTCTTACTGTGAGTTATCACACACTAATTTCATTCCACTGCTGATGGCAAAGGCAGCATTTTGCTTGTATTATGAAAATGATTGTTTTTGGGTCTTGGAATGCAGACTTTTATGTGGATTGCTAAAGTGTTAGGGTTTATCAGTCTATCATCCAGTTCATCAAATGTCTTCTTTCTGGGACTTGATTTGCTCCGTCCTGGATGGAAAGATTTGGAGATTAATTTGAACTTTAATGAAAATTAGCTGTGCTACTTGGTTTCATGTTGTGATTGTCATCGTGGAGGTCAGCGCTAATGATGTGTCAGGCTTGCCTTGACAGTTTGCATACAGGCAGAGTTTACTCAGAGCTCAGCAATGCCATTCTCAGAACATGAAGAGTATTGAACTGTCAGTGAGGATTGCACAGGTGACAGCTGCTGCATTTAGATCAGTTCCTTAACCGAGTCAACAGGTTTTCCCCTTTCTCCTCTCCCTAATAGTGAAATAATACAGATCATCAAAATTACTAGTGGATTTACAGTAAACATTTTCCCACTAGATTGTTTTCAAATCCTTGTGAAAAGAAAAGAAATACCATTCTATGTGAATCTTTTAAATATACTGAATAAAAGATAAAATATACATACTACATGGAACATTTTTGTAATGCTCTATAAGATTGCAATGAATTTTTGTGTGTACTGAATATTTTCAGGTGATAAAAAGATAAGTAAACGCAGAAAGTGAGAAAATATTTGTTTGGCTATGACATATTCCCTATTAATACATTTTCATAATTTCATACATCTAAATAAATTTCTGTTATCCCTTACTTTGAATCACTTGGACCTTGGAAACATAAATACTACTTATTAAAGTTAATAAACATATTGATTTAACACTTCAGATTATGAAGAAAAAAGTATATGAAGAAACACACAGCTATATCTAATTTATCTGTATCTTGTCTTCTCCTTTCTAGGCATAAACTTTCTGACAACCTATGCATGGATCACTAGTCCCTTTCTTACAATTTCTAATATATATTAGCATTTGAAAGAGGATTGTTTGCTTAAGGGTTTGAATGATTAAGCTGCCCTAAAAGGATATGCACACTTCTATTACAAAGTATGTCATAATCTTTGCAATTATTTAATATGTAATATGCATAATTATGTTAGAGACTTTATATGATTAGAGCATTACACACTTATTTTATTTTTCACATGTATTTATTTTTATTAATCTATTCATTTAATGTATATTTTGAATTATTTGAAATAGACCTGTGATTCCACAAGTTACATTACATGGACAACATAATTCCATTTAGACATAATGACATTTATGCTGAAGTGACATAAATGGTATTCTCTTTATCTTCAAGGCAGTGGGAAATGGAATACAACTAGAAATGATTGACTTTTTTCCTAACCTCTCTGTCCTTTCCTCATGAAAATGCTTAGCTATCCCTGAGAAGCACAGCTGCTGGACAAAGCACAGGATCCAAGGTTGTGCCTTTGGGAGGGTGACAGTAAAATTCAGCCAATCAAAAGGCAAATTAGAAAATGTCAGATCAGATATGCCAATCACCGGAAAATAGATGCTGACCCAAAGAGGTGATAATGCTAACTCTGTGCTCAGTTCATTCTATAAAGTGTAATTCTCTTGTTACCAATTTCACCTATTTATTTTTGGCATTGGTAAGAAGAGTTGCAGATTATAAAAACTAGTATAGATAGTTCATGCTTCAAAATGAAGCAAAAAAAAATCATTTGTTAAACACAAGTGAAGTTTTCTCTTACTAAAATAAAACCTCAGCTTTACATATCCATGAGAAAATAGAAATTAAAAAAAGATGAACATGATATTTCTGTGCATTAAAATGGCACACAGATCTCCATCTTAACTTTAACACAACAGTAATATTACATTGTTAAGATATAAAAAGATCTTAAACATGAATATAAGCTATTTGAAAATACTGTAAACCTTTTTTATTGATAATGATATAAATTATTTCAAGGTAGACATTACTGTACAATAAGAATGAAAATTAACAAAACACAATTATGGGGATCGGTGCAATAGCTAATCAGTGTTCAAAAAAATGAAACTTATTTTACTCTATATTATTAAGCATTTTAACTTGATTTTCAACTTTGATTCCCTTATTAAAAAATAAAGCTCACTGCTGCCTACCACATTTGCTACTATATTTACATTTAAATTATATTTAACATTAGTTGCAAAATATCCTGTGCTATATAATGCTACCAATTGCATTGTTAGTAGGTTATATAATCTGCTAATTATAACTAAAAATAAATGCCAGGTGTTTCCATCCCAAGTAATTAAAATGTGTGTGATGGGCTGGCATTGACCCTGGGACTGTTTTACTAGTTTTGAACATAAACTTCACAAGAATATGACAAAAATACAAGCACATGAACCAAAAACTAAAATAGAAGGTAATAGATGGGATGGGGGGAATATTCCTTTAGTGTGTGGCTGACTGCTATTTTTCCAATTGCCTCCAATTACGTTCTTGAATTTTGTTTTATAGTTATTGCAATTTCACAAACAAAGGAATATATTTTGAAAATCGACATGGTTGGTATGTTAAATTGTGTAATTTATGACAAAAGAAGGAACAGTTATAATTCTATCAGATATGGGAAGTTTTCTCCTAAACAGGGAAGAAAAGAAGCTATGGATGCATCTTAAGTCAATGCATCGATTTAATATATAAGAAAACTAAAATAATCCAATTTTTATATGCATTTAATGTATTTTTCCTTTTTATTATTTATGGATTTTTTTCACTCTTCTAGGACATTTAGAATCTGTAGTGAGTTTTCCGATATAACTGTGTCTTCTTTTGACTTACATATAACAGATTTTAAAAACTTCATCGCATGGTTGCCAGATACAGAGGAGGGATGTTTAAATGAGTACAGCGATGCCTCGTATGTGGCATGGAGTTCAAATGCGTCTATGCCCATATCACTTGCTTTCCATGGACTATATCCATAATCTCAGCAAAATCCAGTCTCTCTAAATATAAATTCCCAGTCTGCTGGAGAATAGCACTCCTACTCCTACAATCAATTCTGCATTGATTATTTCCCTTTTGCCCTATCAGTCCCAAGATCACCCAAACATGCTATAGAATTTATTTGAAATAAAACTGGACTTCATAGCATTTCATAGTTTCTGTGTGAACGCACAGTAGTCAGACTTTCTCCCTAAGTGCTCCATCAAAATAGTTAGTATGAGGGTCACATGTGACTTCCAGTAGTAAATACTCAATCACTCAGAGAAAACTGAGAGTTGATCATAACTTCCTCTTGAAGCTCCTTTTTTTTTTTTTTTAAATTTGTAAGTCACCACTGTTCACTTATTTTTTTTTCCACTTCACTGGATACTTCCCCCCACTCTTTATTAATGGTTCCTTCTCATTCTCACTTCTCAACTACAGACCCTGTCTATGGTCTTGGTCTCAGTGGTCTGAAATCTTCCTACTCATAGCCTTGGTAACATCATAAACGTCCGTTTATTTTGATTGCAAAATATTTTTTGGATGGCAAACATATCAATGTCCAATCAATGTCTCCAGAGACTCTCTATGATGCTATTTCATGATTTTCCGAAAATCCAGATTTACGACAAGTAGTTTCTCTTCTACTTCATCACATAACTGAAGCTACTCAGTACAGCTTGTGGGCAGGGAGGTTCAAGGCATCAGATGGTTCAATGTCATTTGGAATTTTAGAAACCCCCTTACTCACTTTCCTGCAAGGTGTCTTTGCATCAGCCTAGTTTCAAATGGTTCTCCTACTTCCTGGAAGTCTCTTTCATTAATGCATAAAAACATTTTTAAACAAGTGCATGTTTTTCAGGGAGTGGGTTTGGGGAGCTTCAAACTAATTATATTCAAACCAAAATCCTTCCTTGTAAGTTCTCTTTAAAATGATTTATGTTGCATTTATGAATGGTTCTCTTTGATGATGTAAATTAAAATAAAAGGAGCATTAGGATGTTTTGTGTTGCATTAATGTGTTTGGACATATTAAATTCCACAGTTATTGATTGCAGAAATCAGGGAAAATTCTAGTTGTTATTTGTAACATTGTTAGCCATAAGATTGAGAATAATCCTGTGACCGAGGATAAAGTGGAATTCTGGAATATTTTGAGGAAAAATCCTTAGTAATTTTTAAGGAAATTGTTTATTGTAATCAAGGACTATGAGACCTCCAACTTACATGATACAGTGTTCTAATACATCAGTTAGCTCAAAGTCATTTGATTCTGTTTTGAAAGGTATATATATATATCCATATATATATGGATATATCCATATATATATGGATATATATATATATGGATAGGTGAATATATATATATATGGATCTATCTATCTATCTATCTGTCTATCTATCTATCTATCTATCTATCTATCTATCTATCTATCTATCTATCTATCTATCTATCTATCTATCTATCTATCTATCTATCTATCTATCTATCTATCTATCTATCTATCTATCTATCTATCTATCTATCTATCTATCTATCTATCTATCTAATCTATCTATCTATCTAATCTATCTATCTATCTATATGGATAGGTGAACCATTCACTTCTCTTACGAATTTACCACAAGCCAATACTTACAAATGTTCCAGTTCTAAAAGTAAGACCAATTATATATTTTTCTTAATTTGGAAATTAAGTAATATTAGCGTTTCTTAGACTTTTTTACAACCTTTGGTAGTAATTTTTATTCTGTTCATGAAGGAGTTTCAGATATTGACCTCTTGTAGTTCTCATTTTGTATTTCTGCTCTACACAAAGTTATTAAATTACAAGGTTTAAGTTATAGGTACAATTAAAGTAGTTTGTTCACTTAAAAGTCTGTTTGATGCCACGATGACATTAACTTATGAACTTTAAAGAACTTGACAAGATAATGAAACTATAAATGACTAAGAAAATACCAAAGGAGTAATGTAAAACTTTAGAATTTCTTATTCTGTGTACTCTAAAATATAAGAAAATTGCTGAATATGCACTCTCATTTAATTTTTTCAATCACCTAATTTATCTTTTACAACATATAAGTGCTTCATCACTATATTCTCTCCTTTAAAGATTATTAACAATAATTATTACCAGTTATTTTGAAAGGAAATCTCATAACATATATATATATTATAACCTCCCTCAGTTCTATGTACCTGTGTGTAGAATGCATATCTGTATTTCATTATATATACATCTATATGTATATATACACATATATAATGTATATACATATAGATGTATATACACATATACATACATATACATACACGTAGAATGTATATACATATAGATGTATATATAATGAAATACAGGTATGCATTCTACACATATATATATGTATATATTTATAGACACTTTAGGATGCATTTAATTTAGTAAATAAATATTTCTGTGATTTATATATAAATATAATTCCATACATTAAAATTTTCACATTTGGCTATAAAAATCTCATTGTATTTGCAGGCATAACCCTTTAAGAAAAATGTAATTACGATTATTTTCAATAGTGCATTTCACTGGTCAACTATAATTACTACAATTTACATTTTAAAAATTATTTGCAAAATCATGAGCAAATTAGGAATAAATAGCTCATAAGCACTTTCAATGTATGGAATTAATGTGTTCATATCTGTTAATTAAGAAGGCATGTCTCAAATATGTGGGAGGGATTAATTGAAATGAGTCCTATTTTGCCCAGATAAGGAAAATTTACTCATTTTATTCCTTATATGTCTTAATGCTTTTTTCATACTTGTGAATTATTCACCTAACCCAGGTCATAAAAGGTATCTTCTCTATTTTATGTTGAATTACTTGGATTGATTTTCAAATATTGAACTAACTTTTCATTTTCACAAGAAATCCTATTGCTTGATTCAATTTGCTAGTATTTTACTGAGGGATTTTGTTCCTAAATTAATGTGAAAAACATCAGTCTGGTTTTCTTTCCCCCTATCTGTACCCTTATGCCCCTCCAGTAATTACCCAACACTGGCCTAAACATATGAATTACAATGTATATGTTCCTTTTCTGTTTTCTCAAAAAGATTGCACAAAATTGATGTAGCTTCTTTTCTTTCTTTCTTTCTTTAAATAAATAAGAGGATTTATCAGTGAAACCATCAGGGCCTAGAGAAATTTTTTCTTCAGGGAGTTTTTAAATGAGTGCAATTCCTCTAATATTTACATTAATTTTCCATGTTAGCTAGGTCATCTTGGGAAATTTTGGTACATTTTGGCTTTTGAGAAGTTACTTCATTTCATATAAGTTGTCATATTTATGAACATAGAAATTTTGTTCTGTTCTCCACTATATATTTGTGTATATATATAAACATATATATAATATTATATATAACATATATATAACATATATATGTATATCTATAACTTTATACATATAAAGCTTTATATATATAAAACTTTATATATATATAAAGCTTTATATATAAAGCTCCTGGGAATTTTAGTTATACCACTCTCTGTTTTGTTTTGTTTTTTTTAATCTTTTTTGGGGAGGGTGAAGGAGTGAAAACTTTTATGTTCTATTCTTGGAAAATTTCAATTTTAGCATGATCATCATGTTTTAAATTAAATTCTCAGACTTTTCATTTCTGATTTCAGTAATTTATGTCTTCACTCCTTTTTTGTATTAGTCTTGCTAGAACTTTATTTTCCTTTTTCACTCCTTTGTTTCTCATTTCCTGTCTTTTATAGTAGTATTTTGTTTATCTATTGTCATTTTTTCTCTATTTTTGTAGTGATTTTTTTTTAAATATCAGTGATCTCTTGAGATTTTATGACATTTTTTCTGTTTACTTAGATTAATACATCATCCAATGATTGGCAAAATAGTTACCTAAATCTGCATTGCTTTGCATTTAGACATGAGAAATACCCATTTTTTAATGAGAAGGAAGAAAGAATAAACAATGACAAACAACAACAATAAAACCTAACATATTTTACTGTCTGTTTTGGTAACACAGATCTACCACTGAGTAAGGAACATTCTCCTGGAGTTCTGGTTACTTCAGAATCTTGTTGCAGCCACTGTTGCCACCAGTATCGCAAGATTGAGTAGGGACTATGAGTGAGAGAACAGAGATGGGAAAAATGGCAAATCAAAAGAGGATTTCTGTATTCTCTGATTATTGGAATCCCCCTTTCTGTTCTTAAGCTAGAATGAAGAGATGCTTCTGGAGTTGTCTAGTTTTTAAACTTCACTGAAGTTAGATCTAGAGGTGGGGGTGTCGGCAGGAGATGGGGGAGGGGGCTCTGTGGGAAGAGGGAAGAGGAGGGGATGAGGATAGGTATAGGGGATGGGCATTCAGGGGGGTAAGAGAGAAAATAATGGTACTTCAAATTCTGGTCTTCTTACCTATAAGGTTATATGGTTAACTTTTCCACCTCGAAGGTTATATCATTAACCTTCTAACTCCTCAACAATTCCTACTTTTCTTTATTTATTCAGAGGGAGAGTTAAGGGAGAATGAGTCCACTTCATCTTAACCTAGTGTTGGAACTTAGCTCCTCTCTTAGCCAACTCTGGATAAAAAAAAAATAAAGAGATATTTGTTTTCATTTCTTGCCATTGTTTCTATCATGCTCAGATTTCATAGCTAAAACTAAGACCATCCTCTGTTCAATAATGTCGCTTCTCTACGTTTTTCAGACATCCTAATAAACTGAAATTTGAAACTATTTTCATTGTATTGGGAATTTTGCACCAATTTCTCATTTGGGAGAGGAGCACAGAGTACATTCAAGCACATACACCATCCGGTCCTGGCTGATAGAACAGGGATAGCAAAGAATTTCACATCCGACATTCCTCCAGATGACTCCAGAAAAACCATAAACAGAGCAAGAAGACATATTCAGTGTTAGTATATCCTTATTCTAAAGGACATTTTTAGATGATTTTCTTGTAATTGTATGTGATCAGTAAACTTTTGCTGATTTTTAAGAAGTATCTATTGACCTCATCCTGAACTTTCCATTTGTCTTCCAGTTCTCTTCCATGACATGTTTAGATTAAATGATTGTCTACTGTTTTTTTTCTATATTTTAAAAGGACAGGTTTATGAGGAAAAGGATAAAGCAAAAGAGAGGCACCTGCATAGTCACAAGTGGGCAGGAGAGCTGGCACTGCTATTTTGTAAGGCTTTTGAAAAGAAACACCTGCATAGTCATAGGCAGGCAGGATAGATGATTTTTACTAATTATTTAACAACTTGTATAGACTCTTTGGATTTAAGGTATCAATTGTAGAATTTGTTTTTAAGCTTTAAACTCATACAAAAGTGCCATATTTATCTTCACTTGGATGTTTAATAGGCATCTATCAAACACTCATAAAGATGAACTTGAGTTACTCTTTCATAAAATTCTGAAGATATCCCTTCCCAAACTTCCTCATTTCAGCAAAAAGTGTTTCGCCTAATTGTTCAGGTTTCTATGATCTATTCATGACTCAATCCATCAGCAAGACATCAACACCAGTTATACATGTATATATATATATATACATGCATATATACATACATACATACATACATACATACATACATATATGCACACCAATTCGGACTGATTTTTATAATATTAACTAAAACTATCAAAGCTACAGTTATCTCTATTTCCAAAAATTTGGCACACTCTCAAATGATTATGAATTTTCCAACCCTTGCTGGAGAATGTAAATGCCTGTGATTTAAAGGTCCCACAAGTGGTAATGATTGGATGTGTGACTTTCTTTGGCTCTTCAGAAATCAATTGAGGAGCAGATTGTATCTAAACAAATTTGAAATCATATCTGGAAATTCCCAAAGCACTATTTCCAAGCTTATTTAATGCAAACTCCTACGATTTTCACTTAAAATGACTAAATCCTATATCTACTCCTAAGTGGGTTTATGGCCCAACTTCTGAAATGATCTTTGTTAGTAATAATCTAAAACTATAAATGATTCAAATGTCCTTCACTGGGTGAACTGTAAAACCAACTTTGATGCAATGTGATACCGAACAATGAAATCCTGCTCAGTGCTAAGAAGGACTCAATTACTGACGAGTGAAAACTGGGGCAGATCTCAAGGGGATACTGTTTTGTGATTAAAAAGTTCTCAGAAAGTTGCATATAATGTGATTTATGTTTTAATGTTTGTAAAGATGTCAAAATGATAAAAATAGAGAACAGTTATAGTATCTACCAGGAGACATGAGTGAAGGATGGTGTACATGAGGGAATGCATGTATGGCATGGTTTCTGTTTTGTAGTGGTTAATTTTATATGTCAATTTGGTTGGACTGTGGAATGTCCAGATATTTGGTAAAATATTTTTCTCGATGATTCTGTGAAGGTGTGGCAGAAGAGGTTAGTACTTGAATTGTAGCCTAAGTGGATTGATATCCCTAAATAGGTAGGTCTCATTCAGTTAATTGGTATCCAGAAGAAAAAAATAAGTAAGGCTATTTTTACTCAGAGTAGGGAATCAGTCTTTCTCCTACCCTCAGACATGAGCTGAAATATCAGCTATTCTTTAAACGGTCTCAGGTCTATTGTTCTTCCAATGAAACCACATTTTGGAATTATACTAAAACTAAACCACAACTCTCCTGGGTTTCTAGCTTGCCAAGATATCATACAGACTTTTGGACTTACCTGCCACTATAATCTCATGAGCCAATTTTTTATAATAAATCTCTGTTATTCGTACACATAATATATTGACATTTTTTCTCTGGAGAACTCTAAATAATATAATCATGATGAAACTTCTTTATGATGTTGGTCATATGAAACTAGGCATGGCATAAATTTGCATGGAACTATATATACATGTATAAATGTATAAATATACATATACATTTCATTTTCATAAATGAAAAATACAGAAAATGTATTAACTTGAATCATCTATTTAACCATGTTGGGCCAATGTTGCTTTTCTGGCTTTGTTGTTTGACAGTTATGCAAGATGTCATCTTTGGAAGAAATTGGCGTAGAATAACAGACTTCACATGGTTTGCAACCATCCCAATCCAGCTAGGTTCATCATGCATTATAGCAGCTAAAGAAGGTCAGAGTCCTGAGAATTATCTCAGTAGAATTTTTAATAATGAGCAGAGAAAAAACAGGCTGCAAATAAAGAGACACTTGAGTTTCTCTCTTGAGATCTAATTCCTCAATGTGCTCTCCTCATGCTCTCTTCTCCCCTCCCCCAGAGTGACTCTGCCTTCTCCTTCTAGGCCCAGGTGTACCCATTCACACATGCGCACACCCACTGAGCCCAGTGACATACAATCATGGGGAGGGTGCAGTACTGCAGGTGCTAGTAGTCATAAAGGCTAATGGTGGAAAAGCTTCATCAACTAATTTACCCTACAATATGGTATTTTTATAACTAATGTTGCAACATTAAAACTTAAAAAACGAAACAAAACAAAACCCAAAGCATTGTCAAAGAGATCTACTGATTTTCTTAAAATTTACAAGTTCATTTAAACTCCTACAGTTGTATATTGTATTCTCCAAGTATATGGTAGGTATGCTTTTCTTAGGCTGAAATAATTGTAGTGATGATCCATGAAGACAATTGTTCCACAATTTATAATACTTGATCCTACTAAATGGCTATAGAAGTCTTTTTAAGATAACAACCATTTATTGAGTGTACAGTGTTTATTAATGTTAAAGAAGTTTTATAGCTTTATATTTTTCCCTTCTCTCAATATGATAAATAAGATAATGATCTGTTGATCTTATTGATCATATTCTCCTCATGCTATCCACTTCCCTCCTTCAGAGAAAAATGAAGTTTGGATGATTTATTCAGTATTGTAATTAAGGTCCCTTAATTAGTTACGGGTAAGTCAAAATTCACTACTGGTTATTGGTCTTGGCTAATATGATGCTCAAAGATACAGGGAACAGTGGCAGTAACTTTACATTCTTCATTGCAACCTCTAAAATATTTATTTTTGATGATTCTAAAATTGCCACACAAACAGAGATCAAATTTTTCTAACAATTACACTAATGTTTTTTGAAACTAACATTTTGATGTACTAAAGGTGAGTGAAATTTATGCAAATTATGGTTGTTTAGGTGGTGGGTGTGATGGTTTAACATACATCCAGATTGCTGAGAACCTATACTCTCATCACATAATATGTTGTAAACCAATTGTCTCTGAAATAAATAAAGTCATTTTAAAATTATTTTAAACAGAACTTGGTTCATTGGAGAGTTCCAGTTGTCTTTTAATTCTTCTAAATGGATAATAGAATGAGTCAAAGTGGAAATATTCAAGCACTTTTTGCCCCATTTAATATATTTTGAAATATTAATGATCTGCTGCCTGATTTTGTTGCCCACTTTCATCTGCCACAGATACACACAAAAGAGGAAAACGTGGCAACCAAACAATCTATTTCCTAATCTTCACATGCAAATTTGGTTCATTCTCAATAATGCACCTGGAGATTATATTTTACTACTGCTGTTCTGTTAGGCACCATTGGATTTTTGTACATTCTTAAATTTTTATAAATGTATTTATATATAAATTTCACAGCATTGTAATCTCAAGGATTTACTCCCCTCCCTTCCCCCCCTTTCCCTCCTGCTCATAGTTGTGTGCTTCATTTTGGTGCTTAGCTTGTTTTGACTTTCCTCAACGCTTTTGTTTATTTTTTTTCACTATATCCCATACATTAGTGAAACCATTTGGTTTCTGCCTTTTTCTTTATGGCTTGTTTCTGCTAATATGATTTCTTCTAAATACATCCACGTTGTTATGAAGTCGTCGAATTTATCATTTTTAACTGATGAGTAATATTCCATCATGTATATATAAGACATTTTTTTATCCAGTCATCTGTTTTGGGGCATTTAGGTTGTTTCCATGACCTTGCAATTATAAATTGTGCTGCAGTAAACACCCGGGCACAGGTGTCCTTTTGTACCCACATTGAGGTCTA
This sequence comes from Uropsilus gracilis, assembly GCA_004024945.1. Lineage (NCBI taxonomy): Eukaryota > Metazoa > Chordata > Mammalia > Eulipotyphla > Talpidae > Uropsilus > Uropsilus gracilis. The sequence goes on along the minus strand of PVHY01006526.1, from coordinate 42,998 downwards.
TTTTGGATAGATTCCCAAGAGAGCAATTGCTGGGTCAAATGGTAGTTCCATTTTCATTAGCTTGAGGGTCCTCCACACCCCTTTCCATAGTGGTTGAAGTAGTTTACATTCCCACCAGCAGTGTAGTTGTGTTCCTTTCTCTCCACATCCTCGCCAGCAATTCGTGTTGCCTGTTCTTTGGATGTGGGCCATTCTTACTGGTGTAAGGTGGTATCTCATTGTGATTTTGATTTGCATTTCCCTTATTACTAGCGATGCTGAGCAATTTTTCATGTGCCTGTTGGCCATTTGTATTTCCTCTTTGGAGAAATGTCTTTTTAGTTCTCCCTATTTTTTGATTGGGCTTTTTGTTTTGCTTTTGTTTAGTTGTGTGAGTTCCTTGTGGATCTTCGTTATTAAACCTGTATCACTCATGTGGAGAGCAAAGCTTCTGTGCAGCAGAAGAGACCACAGAAAAAAACTAAAAGATGCCCAACCGAATGGAATTTTTTAAATTAAAAAAATGCATATAAATGATTTTCTTTTTTGCTTCATTAATCATATATACGAAGTTCATTTCTTGTAAATCATCATCTGCTGTCTCTTAAAATACACTATTACTTTTGTTTTCCTGCCAAAAGTAGTTAGAAATTTGAACCTGTTTTAATAACTATCTTATGCATGTAATCAATTTACTTAAGTTTCTAAATATATTTATGTTGTTTCTTGCAGAAAATTTGTATCTTTTACTTATAATTTTCACAGTCAAGACAAAGAGTTTGAAGATAAAGTAGATAATTTTCTAATATATAGTTTTTGATAAGGGTTTTATTTGTTAGAACCAAGTGTATTTATGGTGATACATTTATTAATTAGTAGTTAACACGATGACTAGGAGGAAAAGCAATGTCTGGGAGTAAAATTAAATGACTCATTGGTGAAGATACATTCATTAGAAGGTTCATTCATTCATTCATTCATTCATTCATTCATTCAAATATCTATCAAAGCACACAAAGCCACAGATCCTAGGGCTTGAGAAAATGAATCAAAAGTTTTGTGATAAATATGTTTTTTTCATGGAAAATTTTCATATTCTGCAGTTACTGAGATGATGAATGGAAGCTACAAATACATTTGAAACAAAATATTTTTTTTTTGTTAAATGGCAACTACACATTCTTTTAAGTTAACTAAAATAGTAATTTTCTTATTTTTCTTCCTACTATAATATATTCAAAACAAAGTGAATCATAATTGGGTTCACTTAAACAATGTTGGTAGATGCATTTGTACTATTATGCTGGGTATTTATCCTGCCAGGTGCAGAAGCAATACACAGTAAGATCCTTTAGTGAAGACATGAGGATAAAAACATTTAGATAAACCCTTGGTGAATTTTTGTTGTTCTCCTGAGCCTGATTGCAGGTGTTCTAGACTCCCCCCCCCCCTTAAGTTTTATTATATTTGTGAACAACTAACAATGCTATTTGGGTCCTCATTCTAGAGAATATTGTCCTAGATTTGAGAAAAAGTGGAAAATGTACATTATTGTGTCACATAATTTTGATCACGTGAACACATTGACGTTGACTCAAGGAGTGAATGTTGAGGGCATATGATAGTCCAGGAACTATGTTAGTCTACTGATACTAGCATCATTGAGGCAGAGGCCTTTCTGTATAAAGGTTCAATGTCTAAAGATAGAGACAGAGAAGTAAATTATTATTTACTACAGTTATTTTTTGTTGTTTTTCTTAAGAGACCAGGTCTCGCTATGTTGCCCAGGGTTGTCTTGAACCTGCGGACTTAAGTGATCCCCAGCCTCAGTTTCCCAGGTAACTGGGATTACAGTCACACACCATCACACCTGACTATTCATTGCACTTAAATACATTTTATCATGTTTATCATGTTCAGTGAGAGTAGTATTGGCAACGGGGTAGAGAAAGGAAAGGAAGACAAGAAGCACAGGCAGAAACAAGGGAGAAATTCACCTTTTTCTAGTTTCACATATGCCAGCCCTGACATCTACAACAATAAAACAAAATAGACAAGTATTAAATGTTTTTAGTGTATCAGGAAGTAAACCTTTTATTTTTAGCAACCTTATGCGACCTTGTCACATTGAAGTAATATGACCAAAAATCATTTTCCCAAAAGTGCTTATGGAAGAATACAAAATATCTATCTGTCCTGGTCAGAATTAAGGATGTGTACATATTTTATAAGCACAGAAAAATGGCCAAGATAATTTTGGCTCCTTGTCTGTGCTAGTCTGAATACACAGTAAATTCTGAACTCTGACTTATATAATGCAAGTATAACAGTCAAAAGATAGAGATTTGTTTTGGTTCTTCTACCTTCTCAGTCACTCAAGGCTTACTATTTTTTTATGAAATTGAAATTTAAATCAGACAGTGGAAGTGAAGACCTGCATCATTAGCTCCCAGATTGCAGGAAATACTCACTAAATATAATTCATTTAAATAGCTTTAGAGCAAAAGAGTCATAGTACAACTCTTGAGTATAGAACTTAAAATAAGAAAGCAGAAAGCTGAAGTTTTGGGAGTTGAACTGAAAAATAGGTTATATGAAAATAATAAGATAAGAATAAGCCAATATGTTTTAACTCTTTATCTGCATTTAAAAAATACGCAATAAAATCGATTATAGGAAGTTATTTTTTGGCCTCTTCTGAGCTTACAGGTGATCAAACCTCTTCATTTTGTTTTGTTTTTAGAGACATGAACCTAGAATTTCAATTTGTCTCCTTCCTTTCTTAAAGTTGGATTACATATTTAATATTGTTCATAGGATCTTTCTTTCACTTTTGAGTCCTGTCTTCCACTAGGAGACCCTTCTCACCACCCTCTGTTGCTGAACTTCCTGCCTCGTCACACCTCCTGGGATTGTCCTTTTTTAAGTTTTGTTTTTTTTTTTCTGTTTATGTATTTATGCTTATATGTTTGTATTTCCCACGGCTCCCGCTCACACCCCATGACATCATCCATGAATCCTCCTCTTATCTTCTTATGTTCACCCCTTCCCTGATTTCTCCCTCTCCCCCCTTCCTGCTATCTACCCTTCCCTAACTGCTTACTGCAGTTTTATTTTCAGCTTATTTTGACATTTTCTATTTCTTTTGGTTTTTATTCCTATATCCCATCTATCAGTGAGGTCACATGGTTTCTGTATTTCTCTTTCTGCCTTATTTATGCTAATATGATTTCCTCTAGATCTATCCATGTTATCATACATGCTTCATATTTGTCAGCTTTGATTGCAGAATAGTATTCCATTGCATAAATATACCATGTCTTTTACAACCATTCATCCATTTTGGAGCATTTGGGTTGTTTCCATATCCTGGCTATTGTAAAGAGTGTTAAGATAAACATCATGTACAGGTGTTATTGTCATTTTGAATTCGTGTCTTGGTGACTTTTGGGTAAATATCCAGAAATGGGATTGTGGGGTTGAATGGTAGTTCCATTTTCAGTTGTTTGAGGGTCCTCCATACAGATTTCCATAGTGGCTAGACCAGACTGCATTCCTACCAGAAGGGTAAAAGAAAGCGTTCCTTTCTCTCCACATTCACACCATCACTTATTACCTTTTTTTGTTTGTTTGTTTGTTTGTTTGTTTGTTTGATACAAGCCATTCTTACTAGTGTAAGATGGTGCCTCATTGTGTTTTTGATCCTTCTTAACCAGCTTTCTGTTTTCCAGTCTCTGGAACTACCAATTCACACTAGTACCAGAAACTTGCTCCTGGATTCATGAGCTTCTAATGATATTACACATTCTTGAATTATCAGCAGCCTTACACATATTTTGTGTTCATTTGATCTTCAAAGTCCACCTTCCACACATATTTACAATGCTGTTTGATTTATCAAAATATATTCTTAAATGTATCTTTTATTTTTCTCTCTATGACTCTTAAGTGCTGGTGCTTTCAAGGTTAGAGTCAAAATTACTTTCTTATTCTGTTCATGAGCTATCGTTCATCTTCACACCTTGACTTCTGATCTTTAAACAACTGAGAACTTAGACAATATCAGGGTGAACAAAGTCAGTCTATTGAATTATGAGAATAATTTGCTTCATTTATTCTAAAGACTGTTCAAAACATGTCATCCTAAAAGAAGAAAACCATTCTCAACCTTCAAATCCCTACCTCTTATTTCTACTAACTTGATTCATCTCCCCAATTATCTCATTATTTTCTACATCACTGCATTTAATAACCCTCAATCAACAACACTATATCCCAACATTCCCCTAACAAGCTGCCCTTACTCTTTTTGATTCTACTGTATTGATATTTTATATTTTCTCCTAGTCATGAAAGACGAATATGTAGACTCATCCTTGATTCAATACTTCTCTTTGTCATTTCAACTTGTTGTCCCTCGCCAACTTCTATGGATGGTGTTTTACTTCCTAAACTATGTCATAAGATCATTATATACTTTATTGCCTGTACTTAGGCTATTATAACTTTTTGGTAGAATTGTTTCTTTCCCTTGTCTTTTCCTATACTCTTTTCCTTCAGTTTCTCTTAGCTAGTCCCATTAGATCTAATTTCCTTAATAAAACTGTTATCATTTGCTCCAACATTCATAAACAGTATCTCACCAACAGGAATAGTTCATGGGGAATGTGTCTAGGAGGTTCCTCAGGCCCATGCTAAAAAAGGACCACACACTTGGTTAATGCTGGACTCCAGCTACTTTGAAATTCTTAATCATTTTTGAAGAGAGACTGTCCATTTTCATTTTGCACAGAGCCTGCAGATCATGTAACTCATCTTACTTCCAATGACTATGAATGCATCTGGTACTAGCCTCTCACCTAAAACTGTAAGCCTGTTCCACTTAATCTTTTCCAGGTCTGATGATCATTCCACGCATGCTCTTCACTGACACTAGCTTGCTAGTTGCATGCAGATATATTTACTTATTTCTGCCTGTGTGCTTCTGTTACTGTTTTATATGCTTCTCTTACTGTTTGCTATGTTATTCAGGACCTTAAACTTTTATTGAAAATGCTTTCCTATAATTCCTTCACCTTACTTTTATTTTCTAACTCCCATTAATGCTGAGCTATCCCTTAATGCTAAAATCTATAGTGACTTGCTTATTTTTCTTAATGAAATATTTATCATGATCACTTTAACTTTTCTTAGCATACAGACTTATTTTGATTATTAAACTGAATATTAACTGAATATAGTGATAATAAAGCTTTTACTTATGTATCATGTATGATGCTTATTATATTCAGTTATAATTATATAATTATATAACCAATTTTATTTATTTTACTAAATGGTATGGCAAAATTTACTAACATTCTATTTAGTTGTCTAATAGAAAAAAATCCTTTGGTTTGGTCCCATGGTTACTCTATCATAGTAGTTTAAATATGTGTTTATTTTTCTGACTCCACATTGCTACAGATTTGGATGGAATGGAAGGGGGAGGGCAGAAATTCAGTCCATGATAAATTTAGAGATGAGCAAGCTTGAATTCTAAAGGAAAAAGCTGAGGGAGAGAGAGAGAGAAATGAGAATATAGACACAAACACATCAATTTTGCTGATTAACATGTTCCCTGGTTGTAATCACTACCCTCTCCGATGTTCCAGAAAGGTGATACATCATTTAATGTGCTTGGTCTAGAACAGTAAAAGAGAATTGAGGAAATAAAGCTGGAGTTGATGTAGCTAGCCTCTAGCATTTTGTTTATGAGCACATCCATTCGTGTCTGCTTTGGCTTGTTGAATAATATCCACCCTGTCCTTGAGGCATAGATCAAGTAATAAAATTTTGCTCTATTCGTCCTCTCAGGCTTCGCAGAGATTCCAGAATGTCTGAGAACTTCTGAATAAGGTGGTTATTTTTATGAAAATTTTGTTGGGTATATAATTAGTTTTATTATAATTTAAATGTCTTCTAAAATGTCAGATAATAACTAGATAATAGAGAAATAAGTGAAAGTTGGGACAAGAATAAGAACAAAAAACAGAAAATACATAATCTAGAGTGAAACTAAAATATCATTCAAGCCATTATAATGACTTAATTTTTGAGTTATCCTTAGTTCTCATCCACTACTCTTTCATATCATTGATTTAATACATGCACAATTAATTGTTAGAGAGCAAAGCATGCAGACGAAACTTGTTCAATTTTGTTTAAACTTTCCCCATCAAATGAGTACTTTTAGCTACGTCCTTATCAGGAGGAAGATTAATGTAGATACACATAAGATGATATATGAAAACCAGTATTTTATTTGATTCTTCTAGCCAATGGATATTACCTTGGTGATGCAAGGAGGGGAAGAAGACATGCATGTAGCTTTTCAGGAATGTTTAAATTTTCTCTTTTGGAGCTCCTAAAGAAGACATATTGAAGCATTGGAGAATGTCAATCCTGAAAATGACCACCAAATACTCATTTTTTCTCAAAATTTAAAATCAATGATAAAATTAAAATACACATAGTTTTACCTTCTATTTTTTGATAGTTGAAGCTCATCTCTTTTTCTTTTTGACTTACTTGCCTTGGTATAAGACAAATATAAAAAATAATGGTGAAAATACATACTAAAGTATATATGTACAGGTATACAGACATCATTATTTTTAAATCTACCAATATTCTGTAAAATACCATTTCAACATCCATTGAAATAATTTCTACCTCATTCTGCTATGATTCTTCTAATTAGTCACATTGATTTAGTAAAATTTCGATATTTTCTATCATGCTTTCTCGTGGTTTCTTATGTGGCTATTAGAAGTCAGCATTTTCAGTCATCATTCAGCCCATATATTCTTTCTTTCCTACATTATTGTGAATATTGCCTAATGCTAAAACCCATTGGAATAAGTCAACCAATTACTAAGATTTAAAATCCCTTAATATCTTTGGTTTTAGTAACATTTTAATCTACTACTCTCCAGTCATAACCAGTATGTTTGTTATCATCAATAAGAGTGCCTCATTCAACATCTTGATTTATACTTTCCAATTTCTGAACACTCTCAGTTATCCATACAGCTCAACATTTCTTCCAGTATATTTCATTTTCACCAATATTTTCTGTTCTCTAAGCTACCACCTTAATTAGGTATGCATTCATTATCCAGTCCCAAGCTTCCCATGCTGTGTTTCATGTAACTTAGCTTAGATTTCACAATTAATCATTTTAATAAGTATCTTACAAATTCACTAAACACTATACAACATTCTACAATATTTTCCTTGACAAAAATTAACTCTAATAAATCCCAACTACCCAATTCTGTATCTTTTTAAGAATATTTCACCATGTTGGGGGCACAATATGTCGATCAATAACACTTTAAATTCGGGTCTACACATTTCAAATAGTCACCCACATATCCAACAGTCTTACTATATACTCCAAGAGTATTGGCTACAATAAATAGTAATTCACATCTCTATTCTTTTGTTTGTATCAAGATAACATGTTTTACAACACTGTATATGACTCAGGGTTATCAGTTCAGATGTATGTAACCACACCACACCCCAAGACACCCATATTTCCCATCATAGTATTTTGAACCCCTTTTTCCTTTGTTCTCTAATTCCACTTCCAACCACCCACTATCCCACCTTCCTGGGTCAGTAGTCTCAGTCTCACAGTCAGATCTCTAGCAGTTATTTTTCTGATACTTTGCTTTCTTTCTCTATTCTATATACAGGATGGGGTATTTGTCTTCTTCCTTCTGGTTATTTCACTTACTGTGTTTCTATATCATCTCTTCTTAATCCACTCATCTTTGCTTTGGCACTTATTGTTGCTATGACTTTGCTATTGTCATAACACCACAATGAACATAAGATTGTACAAATCTGCTGGGTACTGTGGCATGTGCCTATAAGCAGGAGTCTAGGAAGCCGTGACAGGGATGGGGGTCCTGTTCGAGTCCTTCTCAGGGCAACATAGCGAGACTTAGTTACCAAAAAATAGCTAGGCATGGTGGCACGTGCCTGTAATCCCAGCTACCTAGAAAGCTGAGGCTGGGGATTGCTTGAGTCCATGGCACCGCTGGCAACGTGAGCCTGTAGTTCCCCAGGGAAAAATAGCGAGACCTAGTCTCAAAATAAATAAATAAATAAATAAATAAATAAATAAATAAATAAATAAATAAATAAATAAATAAATAAATAAATAAATAAATAAATAAATAAATAAATAAATAAATAAATAAATAAATAAATAAATAAATAAATGAATGAATGAATAAATAAATAAATAAATAAAAAATAAAAAGAAGATTGTACAGATCCCTTTCAATGTTTCTTTGCACACTTTGAGTAGAGACATAGGAGTGGAATTGCTGGCTCATAGGTTAAATCTACTTGAATATCTTAAGAAATCACCTAACATTTCTACAGGGACAGGATTAATCTACATTACCACTAAATGTATGAAGCTTTACTGTCTTCACACTCTCACCAACACTTTTTCCCCCCTGTCTTTAATTTAAGCCACTTTTACAGGTACGGGCTGGTATTTTATCATAATTTTGGTATTACTTTTCCTAAAGATGAATGACAAGCATTTTTTTCATGCATCTATTGATTACTTACATGTCTTCTTTGGGGAACTATTTCGCTTTTCTGCCCAGTTTTGATTGAGCTGTCTACTTTGTTTTTATTTTTTATTTTATTTTATTTTATTTTATTTTATTTTATTTTATTTTATTTTATTTTATTTTATTTTATTTTATTTTATTTTATTTTATTTTTGAGACTAGTTCTTGCTATTTTTGTCCGTGGAACCGCAGGCTCTCGTTGCCCGGGGTACCACAGACTCAAGCAATCCCCAGCCTCAGCTTCCCAGGTAGCTGAGATTACAGGTGCGCACCACCACGCACAGCTATTTTTTTTTTTTTTTTTTTGGAACTAGGTCTCGCTACAGGCCCCAGGCGGGACTCGAACCGCAATCCCTAGCCCTGGCCGCTTCATAGGCTGAAGCTTTCAAGCACGAGCCACTGTGCCCGGCCTGCTTTGTTTTTATTAAGTTGTATGAGTTGTATGCTTTGTTTTTATTGAGTTGTATGATATTAGTTCCTTGTCAAACACATGGCATGCCTATATTTTCTCCCATTAATTAGCACATAATTTTGTTTTAATGATAGTTTCTTTTGCTCTGCAGAATTCAGTTTGATGTAGTCCCATTATATTTGTTTCCTTTTTTACTGCCTCTATGTGTCATTTTTCTAATCTCCATAATATCACCTATATCTTCTCCCAGTCCTTTTCTCCTTCTGATTTGTTCTTATTTTGTAGGGCGACTTTATGTGTACTTATGTGGTGTTAAATTCTAGTTATAGATCTATGACAATATAAATACACTTAATTCCTTTATCCCGAGCTCCAACTTCACAACTTTAGCTGCACATTTGATAGTTTAAGTTAAAAAAGCTAATTATGGAACATTAGTTTCATGGAGAGGTCTGTTTCTTCTAAATAAGCAAAGCACAATGTGAAAAATTTGTAAATTTGGTGGGCTTAAATAATTCCATCACTTGACTGTATTCTCATTTACCTTATATATAATATTAATTAATCACTGGATAGTGTATATTGCTATGATAAGTAACATAGTCAACAAGGGTTTCTTCTGTTTATATAGTATTTTTCATGACATCCGCAAAACCTCTGCTAATATATTTTGAAAATCAACACATACAATTGCATGAACATTATTAAATTTTTTTTAAACTCAGAAGGCATCAGGTTATAAACAAACTAGTCTTTAGGAAGTATTCACTCAATAAATAAAAGTAATAATTTGGAAGTAGTATGCTCAATAAACTATGGTAGGAAATACTGATGAGAGACATAAATGGTCATAAAGCTATTGAATCCTGGGGAGAAACCACAAGGTCTTTTCAAGGACATGGTAATTATTTTTCTTTTCAGTTGGTTAATATCCTTTCACTGAATTTCTACTATTTTCATCAATGTGGTATTCAAATTGTATTACCAAGGACGGAGTTTGATATTTGGCAAGAATGGTGTATCAATTTTAAAATTAGTTCACTAAAATATTTTATATGGGTCTTCTTCAAATTACTAGAAACAATGAGTTGAGGGGGATCTGGATTTTCAAGGTGTAGCATGTTTCATGTTTCCCCAGTTTTCTAACTGCAGATTTGCTGAGGTTGATGGTGATGAACTTTGCTTCTGAAGGTCAAGTTTTGCCAAGCTGTGGAAAGCAGAGATTGAATACTTAGCAAACAGTCACTTACACCCAAATTATGTCACCCTGAAAAACCAGCAAAATGATATTATTTGGTTATAAAAATTATGTTTTCAAGCCAGAATACTAAATCTAATGTTTGTATCTTAAATGTAATTTATTATTCTATCAACCTTATGTAGAGACATCACTCAGTGGTTACATAATAATGACTAAGCATCCCATATACACAGTTGCATCAGGGCTAGCTAAAGGCAGTCTGTCTGCAGGCTTGCATAAGCAGTTATTTACAAGACCTAGAAGAAACTAATCATGACATTCCCTGGTAGGACGTTCCTTAGCTAAGCACTTTAGAAATACACAAATAGGAATAAACAATTAGAATACAGGTAGTAAATTAATGCTCAGCAAAGGAAAGATGGAAAAACTGTCTTTGTAGTGAAATAGATATATTTGAAGCATGTTTATTTTCTTAATATGGCATTATAGTATCCAGAAATATAGTCTATGCTATATAATAGATATAAAATTTTTATCTGTTCTAATTTTTATCTCTTGAGCAAATAGCAATGCAAGTTTTGAGACTATTACTGCTTGTTTAGACAAATTATTTCCTGTCTAAAGGATCTCAAGTCAGTATTAGAAACTCTTAGTGAACTTTGATTGCATGAGTATAAAACTGATTTATTAATAGACATAGGAATCAATAACTCCTTTTCCCATAAAAACAAATAATATGTGTGAATAGCTGAGTGTTATACTTTGTGTTTGGAGGTTCATCTCACTGCAAATCGTTGTACATCTTGACAATATTTCTAAATGTGGAATTTGTCATTCAATCATGAAATTAGTTGATACTGTGAAAGATCAAACAGAAAAGAGGATGTTCAACTGAGAGTAATATAAATTGTTTCTTTTTTCATTACATACTATCTGAAGTATTCAAACCTTTATAAATTATTTATATTTCCTTGTTTTTGAATAACAAAAATTAATAATAAGCATCATTGGTACCATCTAAACCTGTGATATTTCATAGCTGTGTAAAATAAGCTTTCCATATTTCCCATCCACATAGGGAAAAGCCTTCTATGTCTATCTCCACCATCCCCTTCTCTATCTCTGTCCTCTTTCTCTCTCTTACAATTAACACATACACACAGCACACACACATACAGGAGGAAGTCAACAACTCTGCCATTTATGTTCTTGCAGACTAAATCAGGACTTGGCTGCAGAGCCAACTCATAGATCATCCTTGTTTATTATTCTATGAGTTTTCAGAGTTCAAAAAAGATAGTCTATCATCAAATGAACATGAATTCTGAAACATTTGAGATATTACATCTTTTAAGTGGCATGTCCATCTATTTCCAGCATATATCTTTAAACAGAAAATATATGTTCAATTATATATGTTCAATTAATTCAAAAATCTTTTTATCAACTAAGTAATAGTAGATTTTCTATTCTGACATACTGAGAGAATAAATTATATCAAAAAATCCTTCTAGACTGCACCCTTACTTACAAAGTGAACTAGATTTGAACATGGTATTTTATTGTTGAAGTATATTTCAAAATTCAGTTTGGTAATATTTCAGATAAAGATATTTTCATCCAGTAAATTCACTTAGTAATTCAATCTGTGGGAATATTATTCTGTTTTGATGTCAGCATTATGTCAGCTTCACAAATATAAAACTACTATGCCTACGTAATAATAATTATTGGATTATCTCTTCAACCTTTGACTTCTGTCTCTAAACCAATTTCTGATTTTAGATATGAATATTTATAACCATGTTTATTTTATATCACTTATATGTCCATAGCTTGTTTGATAAAGAATTATCTATTCAGATTCTTCCTCTTTAAAACTTAAAAAAGATATTGGAAAGAAATCCATTAGTTCTTTTTTTTTTTTTTTTTTGCCTCTTGAAATCAAGACAAGTAAATTCAGTTGATGAGATTACCTCTAAGAGTCTTAAGACAGGAAATACTGGTATTCCTATAGCTGCTTGTAGGTTGATTTAGTCAGGACTTTTCCTCCATTAACTTGTGACCACCACCTGTGGGGTTGCTTCCTCCCCATAATTGTGTAGCCCAGTGTGTGTGTACATGTCTAAATATGCACACCTGGTCCTAGGAGAGAGGATAAAGAGGAAAACACAAGTATGCAAGAAGGTATGAGAAAATGCCAGAGAAAGAGACCAAGGAATGAACATGAAGATTTTGGAGGGACTGGGAGATCACCTGCCTCTCAGAAAACCTGGCTGTGACACTGCCCTGACTTATCTGGTGCATCTGTGTAACCTCTGTAACTAATAAAGAACCCATACAGATTGGTGAGCCTGATTTTTCTGCTACAGCAGCACCTAAACAGGCAGGTTACACGACACTGTTTAAATAAAGAATATTTTCCAAACTTCCTTTCTTTGCAAACCAACTTCAAAGTGTGTCCATAGACTAAGCTGACATCACAGGAATATGTGCTGTGGTCTATGGACATCATGTGTCTTCATCCCCAAATGGTAGAAAGCAAACACACTTGTAATCTAGCCTGACCTTTAGCAGACAGGAGAGGTATCTATAAATCAGGATCTGGAAAGAATATGGGTGCTTGAGTGATTCTAAGTGAAATGACTCACTTTTGGGTTTTTGTATCTAAGATTAAAAAAAAATCATTTTTGCTAAGCTCTTTTATTGTGGACCTCTCTCATGTTTAAAATAGCAGCTTAGCCTTTATTCTAACAGGCTAACCACATGAAGAAGTAGATACTATTAAACAGAGAAGAAGAAATAAAATGAGCTGGGAGAAATAGGAGCTACTGAGCATGGAATCCAAAGGTATCAACTAAGAGATAAATAGTAACTACCATTTTCTCTGTTTATTATTTAATTTTTGAATATTAATCTAAGTGTCTTCTAACAGAACTGCTTCCCATGGTTAGTTTCTGCACGTTTTAATATGCTTCTCTTTTCATTTATGCTAGATTGAGATTTCCTTCCAAAGAATTCATTACTAACCCAATATTTGATCAAAAGCCTGTGATTACAAGTAGCACACCAAAAACCATGCTGAGTGGAAGTAAAGGGAATGAACATTCCTCCTCCCTGGTGTTGAAACCAAGTCGATTCATATATCAGCTAAATGATTGTCCACTACCTTTGGCACTTAAATAATTCACTCAATAAAGTAGCTTTTTTTTTTTTTTTTTGAGACTAGGTCTCGCTATTTTTGCCCGTGGAACCGCAGGCTCTTGTTGCCCGGGGGTACCACAGACTCAAGCAATCCCCAGCCTCAGCTTCCCTGGTAGCTGGGATTACAGGTGCGCACCATCACGCCCAGCTATTTTTTTTTTTTTTTTTTTTGAAACTAGGTCTCGCTACGGGCCCCAGGCGGGACTCGAACCGCGATCCCTAGCCCCGGCCGCTTCATAGGCTGAAGCTTACAAGCACGAGCCACCGTGCCCGGCTAAAGTAGCATTTTATGTGACTTAAAAGTCAAATATAATTAGCTGTTTTGACTACATATCTATATAGTAAAAATAAAGAACACTACAGTTGAAGTTCAAAGCATCTGTACCTGGGAAGTAAAATGAGTGAAAAGCAGCTTGTTAATATCAAATAATATCAAATCACCCAAATTAATAAGATTAATAATTTTTACTCCAATATCCCCCCAATATTGATCACTCTGCCAAACAGGTTTATAGTATATTATTTCCCACAACCTATGATTAGGCAGAGATCTTTGCTAGATGTCAGCAATCATTCATTCTTTTTCCCCCAATCATTCATTCTTATTCCCAGAAATGTAGAATTGACATGACATTAAAATGGTCACTTTCTGCTAGTTATTTATCAGAACTAAAGTATTGTACTGGAACCACATTTGGCATTATCTCTGTTGATGCTAAGAATTTTAAAATAACTCCAAATTCCCATCCCTGGATATAACTGTCGATATATTCTCTTTCTTGAATATGGAGTGTGGATGGGGTTGTGACTATGAATAAAAGAGAAATAACAGATGTTTGTCAACCCATAAATATAAGGGTGGATTAAAGAGATAAATGTCCTCCTAAGATGGCCATACCTTATTCAGTGGAACTCAGGAATCTGTTACATTACCTAACAAATGGGGTGTTGCTGGTCTGATTAAGGTTAAAAGCAAAGAGGAAGAGTAGCTTGTTTCATTCATGTGGGTTCAGTCTAATCACATGAACCCTTAAAAGCAGAGAAACTCTCCCAGCTGCAGAGAATCAGAGAGGACAACATGATGGCACAAAGAAGGAGGTGGGACATGAGCAAAAGAATGTGCATGGTTTCTAGAAACTGGGAGAGATGCAACAATGCAGGTTATCATCTCAAACTATCAGAAAAGAATGCAGCTTTCAGATTCTGTTAACTGTCGATTCAGTATGCCTGACCAACAGAAAAGTAAAATAATATACTCACAATGGTTTAGTCACCAGTTTATGGATTTTGGAGATAGCAACACAAAATCAATACATGGGTCCCAGAATTTACTATCAGTTATATTAACACTGAAGAAGGAATAGTGATTCCAGCATTATTTTATTGATTCTATATTTTCCGTAACTTGTGTATTCCCAGACACCTTCCATTATTATTAAAGAAAATAAAATCAGAAAAAGCAAGATGGACAGAGTTCTGTGTGCAGATGAACATAAACCCAGAATATATGATGGAAAATATGAGCTTTAACTTGGATCTTAAAGTAATTAAGTAACTCACATGCTTATATTTTGTACTGTGGAACATTTCATCAAGGAGTCAAATAGAAAAATGCCCTAGATTTAAAAATGGAACAAGGCCCAGATGGATTCACTGAAAGGTTGCAGTTCTCCTTTAAAAGTGCAGACACAGATTGTTAACTAGATATAAGGGAGCCATTCAATAGAATCTAAAAAGTACAAAAAAATAACAGTTTCGGCCCAATTCTCTTGTGAAAAGGAAATTGTTCTTTAAGTAACTAAAGTAACATGAGCTTAGGGAAGGAAAAATTAATTTTGCTGCTGCATTTATAATGAATATAACATCGAAAAGAACAGAAACAAACCAATGGCATAATGACTTTGTAACTATTCAAGATCATAAGATTGAAAATGCCTACACAGTGCCATATCTGTTAAAATTTCATGTACAGATACATTAATTAAATGGAGCAGGTGAGAAGAAAGATTAGCAAAAGATGAGAGATAAGATTTCACTTTTATGAGCATTCAAGAAAATGAATATTAGATTTGATTGTATTAATAAAAATAATAATAGTAAAAATCAGTCTATATTCTCAGATAATGAATGATCAGTGTACAAAAAAAATTAAGATATCATACATCTTAATTATTGCTGAAAGAGAAAGCATAATTAATCTCCAAGTTAAATATTTAAAATATATTCATAATACAAAAACTGATTTCCTGCCATTTTGTTTTAAAATCTGCTATATTGTTTGGATATATAAAAGGAACTGGTTTTGCTATTAACTACCATGAAAAGTTATATTACTATGTATGTTAATATTTCTCATTATTTAGGTTCTCTGCATTTCATATCTTAGAGCTTCAGAAACTTATATTCTCTAACTTATGAGCCTTTCTGTATCCTAAGAAATCAAAGTCCTAATGTTCCGTGAGTTTAGAGACAGCTTGCAGTTTTCTTTGGGTTCCACATATATCTTTTCCCTTACCCATTTATCTCCCTTACCCATTTGGTGCACATAATTTTGGCCACTTCCTGTACAGTTGTGCTCCTCTTTTTCATAGTGTGATTGACTGATCATTACTTCCTCCTCCCTCTCCTTTCCGTCTTCTTTTGTATTTGGGTATCTACTACATATTAGACATTGCAATAAGTCTCCAGGATACACAGATGAATAATAATCTCAGTGAGCTAGCATTCTTTGGCAAGAAATGCTAGCAAAATCAAAAACTAAAATGGAGGGTTGAGAGCATTATAAGGAATAAACTATGGAACCCAGAAGAAACACAGGATATCTACTTGATTCAGAAAAGCTTGCTGGAGAGAATGACACTTAAATTGGGTTGTAATCAAGAAGTTTGTCAGGTGAAGAGAGAAACATAGCTCTGACTCCTTGTGTGTATTTATGTATATTTTTGCATCTGAATGTGTGTGTGTGTGTGTGTGTGTATGTGATGGCAGAACCTGAAACCCTGGAAGAACTGGTTACTACCAAAAATAAACTCGTGGATTCTGATAGTCACAGCATTCAATTATTCTGAATAATTGAATAATTATTCAGATAATTATTCTGAATGCAATTGGGTAAGTGAAAAATTTTCCAAAAATACTCAGACAATCCCCTCTTCTAGTTGCAGTCTTTCTGTTCTGTCTTCCCATAAATGTGAACTTTGTCAAACCTATAGTCATCAAATTGATTGTATTGCCTCTAGTTTTGTGCAAATATTTTGACTCTCACATAATAGCTGCAAATAATGATGCTAGCTCAATATAGAAGCTGCATAGAAAATAAGCATGTCATTTTGCACATTAGTTATTTATATGCAAAATAATATATCTTAGATGAAAGAAGTTAAAGGGATAAAGACAAGAAGATGTTTTCAACTTGTTTTGCATATAAAATGTTACCACTTAACTGGTTCTTAAGCCAGTTGCCAATGAACAAACTCTTTTATTGTTACCAAGTAGATGACTATCATTACAGAACAATACTGTACTATAAATTCTATTTTTCATAAATAAGTTCTAAAGGAAAGGTGGCAGGCAAGGTGATACCACAGAGGGCTAGGTGAGTGTGGAAAGATGGAGTTAAATAGTATAATAAGTTGTGATGCAGGAAAAACAGACAAACAAATAAAACTTACCAGCAAAGAAATAACACTTATTCATAGATTGAAAGGAATTAAATTTTTGTAACTTGGGAGGGACTTCCCTTGAAAAACTTATTGGAAAAATTATCTATTCTACTTATGACTTAGTATTTTATGTTAATTTGTGAACAGTATAATTCTGAAAAGATGTAAGAGTCTGGATAAAACTTGCAATCCCCCACTTCCAGTTGAGAGCGATAATGCACCTATGTTCCACTTCTAGTTGTGGATATTTTTACTTCACATGAGTCTGTGATGTGAGTATTCTATCACATTTCCTTGAGAGTAAGAGTAGTGATTTCATTCACTTATTTTTGACAATTACTGATCTCTTTAGCCTTGTAGAATTTATTGCTGCCTTTTAAAATCTTTCCAAAAATATTTTCAATAGCCATGAAGAATTATATAGAACTTAAATAGGAATTTAATTAAATTGGTACAGATGAGATTACTTACTCTTGCTTTATTCTGTATTATTCCTTCTGAGCTATTTCTCTCATGCTAATAACTTGCATCTAATTTGGGAAAGCATTAGGCAATAGTTAATTTTATCGTATTGCATTCCAGGTTTTCTGCCTCCCACCTAGGATCTATGTTGTATTTGATTCTTCTCTGAAAGCATCTGCTTTCAAATTGTTAAAGTTGAAATTGTACATAAATTATTTCATTTATTTGCCATCTGTGTCTTCTAATCTGTGCATTAATTCTTAATTTCTGAATATCTGTTAATCATGATGGAAATTATTGAAAAAAGTAGAACATCCAGTTCTACTTTCAACATGACATTAATATTTATAATAATACATGTGCAATCTATGGAACCTGGAGTCTGACAAACTTTAAATAACATTTCATAACAAAGATATTCTGAAGGATATGCTTCTGCAAGATAAAAGTTGCCATCTCATGGCTCATGGATCAACTTCCCATCACAGATATGATCCCATCAATTTCATAGAGCTTTTAATATATTTAAGCTATATGTCGACATTTTGGATTCTGAGGTTGCATGTAATTTCATTAAAAAAACTCATATATTACCTATCCATGGTAGAAACAATAGATCTATTTCCTGGCATGGCTATATCTGACTGGACCAAGGTGAGTATATGGGTTTCATAGGTGGCCTTGCACAGTCTGTATCTGGTTTGCTTAGGGCAACACAGGATGCAGAAGAGGGGGCAAAACAAAACTCAAATAAAACACATTAACTCCCCCCCCCACACACACACCATGGTATGATTCAGGGTTTGCTGAATCTGACAAAGACCTGGTCTTTGTTGTATGCTTCAACTAACAGGCAATAGCTAAATTGTTTTAAGCTGGTGGGTATAATACAAAGATTTTTTATATTGGAATAGTCATTCTCTCTGCTGCATAGAGAGCAGTGAGCAGAAAGTAAGTGACAAAACCAGTTAAGCTACAGAGGTGCTCCAATTATCTGGTCATGCCAGTGAACATAAATTTTGGCATAGCTCTGAAAAAAGATTAAAATCATTTTCTGAATTATCAGTACAATGAATATATGAGATTCAGAGGGAAAGATTTTAGATGATAGGGTTGCTCAGTGAAATAGGGAACACTGGAAGAGACCCAGACTTGGCAAAATACTCTACATGAGGATTTGGAAATGATGTGTTTGATAGTCTATTGGGTTAACCTCAGCCTCTTCAAGAGGTATTTATTGATAGTCCCAAATAAAAATGCTATGGAGTGAAAGAATGAGAAGATAGCATTACGCAGGGTGAATAAATGAGCAGGTACAATGACCAATTAAATAAGTTAAGAAAGTCAAGAAAATGAATAAACATGGAAACTAGAGAAACATATCATTAAAGGAGGATTTCCAGTGTCAAATGCTTATAATATGCTATATGAAATATAAAATAAAAGATGTTCATCATATATAGGGAAATTTAGGTCACTGTTAAGAGTGTCTTTTCATGGCTCAAAAATAAAGACCCACATAGTATGTGCATATATGTGCGTATGGTTATATATGACCATAAACAGTTCATAACTAATTAAATTGTAGCAAAGAAAATTCCATAGTTACATTTCTAATAGTATTTTATTTCATTCTTCAATGAGAAATGATAAAAGATACTTTAATATTTTCAAATTCGACCTGAATTTATTTCATTCACTTTTTGTTTTCACATTTCATCACAGGATGTCAAAATTAATAGATCATACTCTTCAATATTAGAACATTACTAATTCCCAGGTAGAATACCTACATATTTCTTTATTGTCTTGTTCCTCTAGCCACCTGTATCTCATATACTCTATGTTCATTATTACCTAAACTTTACAGATGTCTAATATGTGCTTGAAAACAATTTTTACATCTCTTCCTTAAAAAGTAATTTCCATATCTATAAAATAACATTACTGGGAAGTAGTTGCATTTATTTGCTTCCTTTTAATATTGACACATGATTTATCTAAGCGTCCATGTAGATATGTGGTTAGAATTCAGATTTTCTAATCTCTATCAGTGGTATTTGTATTCATGTATTTAGATGCATTAATAATATATCTTCCTATTAGTTTACATCAACAACTGATATACAAGAGCATATAAAGCATTATAGTCCATTTCAACACAAGCTTTTTTAAGAGTGGTGACTGGAATGAAGAAAGAGAGGTGATAATACTGGAAGGGGGTGCCCTGCTTCTGTTCATACTATTCACAGGAATCTTATTCTATAATGGAACTTATTTTAGTGACTGTGAGTCATCCCATTGCTTTTATATATTACCTTTTATTAACCTCTTCATTTATTGTTCAACATTTAGACTGTGTACTATATCTGTTACTACAAGTGCACACGTAACCATGAACATCCTCTTTGTTTACTTGGCTGAAATTTTGCTGGATGAACAAATACTAGGCAAGGACAACCTGGCATATAGACTATATTATTAGAATAGTTGCATCCATTTTCATAAAGTATCTATACTAGGGTCTGAACAACTTTGTTATAATTTGAACACTTGTTGGTTTTTATTTCAGAATTCCTCGTGGCTTACTTTAATTTTTCTTTGAAGTAACTCTGGTTTACAACATTGTATGTACATCTTATCAGATACTCATCACCACAACACACTCACCAACAAAGTTTCCAGAGTCATGATTTCATGGTTTACTTTAAATTTCAAGTCATTAAAAATATTTCTTAGAAGATCTGTTTCTACTGATACACTCTTAGAAAATTAGATTTCATACTTAACAATTCTTTCTGAGAATTTTTCTAATATATTTTCTTTAATTTACATATTTATTACATAAGTGTCTATTAATCTGTTTTATTTTCAGCTTCCGTATCTCTCATTTAGCTAAGCATTTGTGTTCTGGTCAGCCTCTCCCTATGCCAAGAGGTGAGGGGAACATATGTGTTCTTGAAATCAAGGGGAAAAGATTGGTGCATGTTTTAATTGAACTAAATCATGTTTTTTTTTCTTAACTCTCACTTAGAAGGACAAAAGGTACAAAACAACTCATAAAGCCTATGGTTATAGAATGACATTTGCATTGTCTGCTGAGAATTTATTCTTATGCTAAGAAATATTCTGAGATTGATTTTCCTTCACTTAAAATTTACATGCCTACAATTGCATAACAATAACATACCTACAGATGGAAAATTGAAAATTGAGTTGATTTACATGGTTTCAGTAACTTCAGAGACACATTTGTTGGACAAAAGTCTATTTTGCAGAAGCAAAGTGTTTTCTCCAGTTGTTTCTCTTGAATTTTAGCAGCATAAAGTAATACATAAAGGACCTGAAGTTAATATGCAGAAAGAAACCATTTTATTCAATTTTCCCACCTCTTATTGAAATTACCGACAGAATATTCAATTAGGGACAAAAATTAGGGAAAAGTATTTCCTACATGTAGGGGATAAAAATGAGTTAGTGCTAAATTCATTGCACATCAAACTAGACTTGAGGATACAACTAAGTATAGCTTATACTTACTTTTCTCCCAGGAAATATTAGCGTATCATTCTGGGGATATATGGGAAGCCTTCAATTCTCAATCACACATGGATGTTATGATCTGTGCTTCATTTTTTTTTCTTTCTTTCTTAATGTAACATGGTGGGAAAGCAGTGATGATGACTACACATGTCATAATTTGGTTAGCAGTAAAAATAAACAGGAAGACATTCTAGAAGGTTGTTTGTAATAGATATGGCTGATGCGAACAACAGAAAGGAGATGCAGAAGAATCGGAAGGTTGTAATTAGTGCAAGGCTGATGTAGAAGAAGAATAAGCATAAACAATCAAGCATCATTCCTGCACGTTCAACATTCCCATAGAGGGAAAGACTCAGACACAGATACCACTGCTAGTTAACTAGCTTTAAGTCTATTTCTTCAAAGCTTGATCTTTGAAATGATAACGCAGTTTTATATCAAGCACCACTTAATATGTCGCAATATGTCTGCTTTGGATGGGCAGGCTTAATTAAGGTTTACCGAAAAAGGTGAGAGGAAAAAAAAAGGAAAGTCTGATAGATCATTTAATGATATGATCAAAACATAGATACACTGCTTAGTATACAGATAGTAGTAGCAAAGTCACATGGCATTAGGTTTTTTGTTCTCACAGATTTGTATCTGTCTGTAAACAGAAATTTATTGTTTAAATCCTAGAGAACATATTTGGGGAGTGGGCTTAGAACTCTTTGACCTTTAAAAATGCATATTTCAATTCAAATAATAACCACAAGCATGATGTGGGGATACTAGATCAATCTACTTGTCAAAGCAGTAGGAAAACTCCATACTACAGTCATCGAAGCTTTTTGTGATCAATCAAATTGAAACATCCTCTTTGTGTATCTTTTTTATAGATCATTGACTTTATTGGCAATAATTCTGAGGTCCAAAGTGAGATGATAACAATGAATATTACCTGAGAGTTCCTGAAAAAGATGCATTTTTGTCTGGACCTTTTGACATGGTCCACAAATCAGATGTGGACCATTGTTTCTTCCTAGTAGATGCTGTTTTTTGTTTGTTTGCTTTTTTTTAAGATTATAAAATTTATTCCGGTTGACAATTTAGGCTATAAACATGTAAATAAAAATTCCATAAAAGGGATCAATATGTGGAGGGGTGAGAAGGGGTAGATATGGGAGGAAGTAGTCAGGGAAGGTGGTGGGTGATCCCCAGGGAATACAAAGTTGTGAAACACACACACACACACACACACACACACACACACACATATATATATATATAAACAAATAAATAAATTAAGAAAAAAAAAGAAGGAATCAGTACAATTTCTACGCTGGGAGAAACAGCTCTCCTGCCTGCCTGGCACTATGCAGATGGCTCTCTTTTTTTCTTTCTTCATTCCCTAATAACCCTGTCCTTCATTTTTTAATTTAATTTTTTAAATTTGCATATATATGTATATTTATATTTACATAACATTATTGCATTATTGTGTACCCCAGGGCTTTCCCACTTCACTAACACCTGTTAACCATCCTGATCTTTTGTGCTCTTCACCTCCCCTGCCTTCTTCCCCCTCCTCTCTTGAGATACCATCTTACACCAGTAACAAATGTTGGCACGGATGTGTAGAAAAAGGAACTCTCTTACACTGCTGGTGGGAGTGGAAACTGGTCCAGCCACTATGAAGACTGTGTGGAGGACCCTCAAGCAATCGAAAGTGGACTTACCATTTGACCCGGCAATCCCACTACTAGGAATCTACCCAGGGGACATGAAAACATTAATTCAAAAGGACTCCTGTACACACATGTTCATTGCAGCTCTGTTTACAATTGCCAAGATTTGGAAACAAACCAAATGCCCCAAAACAAATGATTGGTAAAAAAAAAATGTGGTACATATACATGATGGAATACTACTCATCAACCAAGGAGGACAAACACATGTCATTCACAACAACATGGATGGAACTAGAAAGACTCATATTAGCAGAAATAAGTCAAAAAGAAAAAGAGAAATACAGGATGATCTCACTTATATGATTACTATAGGGAAAAACAAACAAACGAATAAGAAAAAATAAAAACAAGCAATGGGACTGAACAATGGAGCAAGAAAAGAGTAGATGCTGGTTTTATTTCAGAGGCAAAAGTCTCCAAATATGTACTTTCTTTGTCCTCCTTATTGTTATGCATGTAATGTGATCAAAAATTCAAATCAATGGAACTTCTTGGAAAATCATTTTCTGTACAATAAAAGCAGAGTTACTAAGAGCTCCCTTTCTCAGGGTAGGGCAAAGTTGCTTTCATGTATGGCAGAAGTAAGGTAGGCAACTTTTGAAAAGGTGCCTTCAACAGCACATGATATTACAGAGAAACTGAACGTTTGATCCATGACTGAGTATACCTATGGGTCTCCTCCAGCCTGCTATTTTTGCTAATGATACAAGACATAACTCATGCTTGTTTTCTGGTTTCTGGTACTTCCTTGTTCTGATATTTATGCTGGAGAAGATAAAGAATCCCTCTAACTTTCAATATCTTCCAAATGCAATAATCCCAAATGCCCTGTGTATCAGTTATGGATTTTATTGTTTTAATTTTTTTTAATTCTGTCATCTGAGCTAGAGTACAAAGAAACAGTGAATTTTAATAGAAAATACAGTTATAAATTATCAAAAATGGAGAATATTAACAAAACATATCATAGCACATAAAATGTTTGTCTCAAATTCAGCCATCTTTTTTTTTTTTTTTTTTTTTTTTTTTTTTTTTCTTTTGAGCTACAAATCTGAATAGTTACATTCAGGTAAAAAATTCAGAGTATACTATTCTAACTTGTTTTCAGAATGCAAACTGTTAAAGTTTCATGAAACTGATTGTGATAAACTTCTTAAATAGGACATGGAATCACTATGTCTGTGATACTGATCCTTAGAGCAATATGGCAGAGGATAAGAAGCAGAGAAACTTTATCTCGACGCAAATTATATTACTCAATAGATCTTTCTAGCACTAATTTTAAGCAGAGAAGTGACAATACCCTTCATCTTTAGCCTATGAAATGATTGCTCAATGACAAAAGGTGGGAGGGAGGTTGTTTCATTCAATAATTAGAAAAAAAGAAACCATTGAATAAAGTCTTGTTGCAAGAAAAAAGAATGTTAGGCTATATCTCTCTGTGTTTTTGATGTAATTCAGTATAACTTGGATCCTCTGTAACAAGAGATGTAATGTGGAATGATAAGACAAAGATATATGACAAATTTTTTGGCATAGAATCAGATTGAAATAAAACAGAGATGGATGAGATAGGGAAATATTGAAATTAAATTAAATGCAGGATCAGAGAAAAAAAACCCTTACATGTTAGGAGAAAGAAATAGCAGGTTTGACATTGCAGAAAATGATGCAAAGGGAAAATGTATTTAAGAAGAGGGAGGGCAAAGCAAAAGGATGAGAGTAACAAACAGGAAGTTTGGATCAAATGGAGTACCAAGAACAGAATAATGCCCAGAGTTCAGTGTTGCTCCTGTGAGATATCTCAGAGTAGAAGAAAAAAGAAAAAAATATCCTGGGATATCCAGGTATAAAATTTGAGTTTCCTTTAATTTTATTATCTATAATATTAAATGAACAATGATACTAGAATAATTTATTTACATAGCTTTGAGAGAAGCATTTGTGATCCAAGAATTTTATTTCCTGAATACTTCTGAAGTACATGCAAGGAATTGAGAGTATTGTTTTATCATTTTTGTATGCCAATTATATACATATATATAAATATACAGATATTAAATGAGCTTGGGAGACTATTTAAACGATTTAAAACCAAATTTTAATATAAAATATACATTTATATATTAAAATAATCCAAAATATAATTAAAACAAAATATTACAAGTACTATATCAAACATGATCCAAATTTCCCACCTTTTTATTAATTTTTCTGATATTATGTTTATATTGAATCTGTTCAACCCAAAAGACTACATTCCCTGCTGATGTTTCTCCCAGTGGAGTGTTGTTATTTGCTCTCCAAATGGAGAATATCTATTTTCATTTAAAAATTAGGTGTCTTTTTTATTTTACAGATGTCTCCTCTAGTCCACTGCTCTTGAATCTGTCTTTAATATCTCCAAGTTAATATTTTGATCACACCAAGGACTAAATAATATCTTATTTCAAACCTTTGCACCATTTTCTAGTACCTTCTTCATCTCAGGTCTTGCTGTCTTGAGAGATCTACAAAGTGGACAAAGGAAATGTCCTACTCACAAATTGACTTCCTTACTTGGCAAGATTGTTCCAGTAAATTGCTGTCATATGAATCCTGATGACTCCAATTTTGAAAAATAAATTGTGTCCATTCTTAGACCATATTGACACCATATGCTATTACATTCTCCAAATTTGTGAAATGTTTGATACAAATATGAAACAACAAAAACTCCTAAAAAGTGAGTGCAAAGGTGAAATGTTTTAGGCATTTCACATTATTTTGAACATGTGGCAATGCCACTGTAAGAAGACAGCCAACTGAGAAAACTTTGCATATGTGCCAAAAAGTCAGCAGTTTTGCTATTTTTCATTAAATATATCTTGGAAAAAACTCAACACCATCATAGGAGATTGGCTAATTATGCTGTAGAGTTATGCAGAGCAACCAAATACTTGCTTTTAAAATAATTGTAAATGGCTTCCAACTTTTCTCTGTAACACATCATTGGCCATATAGCTTTCTATCTTCTTGGTGCATTTAATTAGTTAGAATGGACTGAATTATTTGAGAATATAGAGGAACTTTCCCTGAAGCACAGTATTTTTCTTTTTGGTATGATTCCTGTGGTTTCTATGTAGAGTATGTTTCTATTTCATGGCTTACCTGGGTCCCAGTTCTATGTAAAACTTCAGAAACCAGAATCCATTATAATATTACCTTTTCACATTATCCCTCTAACCCTGAAGGGGGTAGAGGATTCTGACAAGTCTCAAAATACACTTTTTTGAATACAAACTATTACATGGATTGTAAAACATTATTATATTTCTTCTATTAAGTTTATAGCATTATTTGGAAGGGAGGAGGGGTCCGCAACTTGTAACATAGAAATCTGGGAGGAATTGAATAAAGTTGAAAAACCAAGACCCCCAATTTCCCCTTAATCTTCCTCATCAGTACAAATAGCTTCCTTCACCAATGACTTTGGAGACTAGTCTGAAAGAATCTAATATGGCATGGCCAAAGGTAGTTGTTTTAGAAGAAGTTTTCAGCTTCCTTAAGGTTTACTTCCACGAACTTTTACTTCATTCAAAAATATTATTACTGAAGTGAATAGTACAAACTTTGCTACAAACTATGGAGATATAGTCTACATGGCAAATTAGTAGTGAGATCTAGTCAGTTTGTATTGTAAGTTATTTGGGATATACATGAAAATTAATTATTAGGGTGTGAGTCTTAGGAGAATGAATTATAATACAAGATCTATTCATAAAATAATGCTGAAATGAGATATTAGATTTATTTCATTGGTACTAAAATGTTGGGAGTGGTTTTGGTTACTTGATTGAAACCTGATTCAGCAGTGACATATATTAAATGGAGTTGATATGCTAGAATATTTCTGGTGCACTGTGGGGCAAAGAATAAAAAAATACCTAAAATAACCGAAATGTTGGAGTGAATTATGATGTGCCATTGCCCATCCTATTTTGAACTGTGCTCCTGGAGAGGGATTATAAAATCCTTGTTTACAAAAACAATGAATAAAGGTAAGACAAAACCAAGCAAACAAAATAGCAACTAATCATTTAGTAAGGTCATGAAACTATTTTCTATTACACTACTGTATTGTGATGATGAACTACTGTGTGATAAACTCCAGATTCTATTTGTATGGGGAGCAGGGTAAAAATTATAGGATATGATTTAACAGGGGAAAGTGTGTGTGTGTGTGTGTGTGTGTACGTGTGTGAATGTGTGTGTGTGTGTGTGTGTGACTCTTTGGGGCTGGTATATATAGGTGCACATGCATTAAATATCAATGTTTTTCCCTCCTGCTATAAGTAACATTTGACTTAAGCCAGAGCTAATATTGTCAAATGAGCAAATATTCATGGATAAATACCCCACATCTGGCAAAGTGAAGTTAGCTGACATTTACTTGGTACAAAAGAGCAGGGATTAAATCTGACAGACTCTCACAGGATCTAATATTGGTATATTTATCTCTCAGTTTTGCAGTTGTTCTGAAGAAAAGTAGGAAAATTCATTATCAATTATGAGGTTCAAAGAAAAATGAACATTTTACTTGTTTTTAATCTTATTTTTTCTTATTATGTAACATACATATACAAATTGAAAGCACAGATGGATAGTAGAAATTCATAAAGTGCAAGAACATACAAACAAGAAAGAAAAATCAATCATAGCTCCTTCATTTAGGGAGAAACACTATTCACAGTATATATATATTTTTCCATATGTGTGAACAGAGATGTGACAGATATATTCAAATAAATAAAATAGACTTATGCATATAAATTTAAAGAAGATAGATAATAGATACACAGGTAGGTTTAATATGTATAAAGATAATTTTTGCAAAAATAAAATATAATTAATAGATACACTTTGTGACACATTTAAGTACAAATATTTCATGAATATTTTCCCATAAAATTTTTTAAAGAATATTTTTAAATTATTGCATACTAATCATTTTATCTTATTGTAATAATAAGATGACACTGAAGGATGTGAGAAAAATTAACAATATAATCTCAAAAGATAACTTTGCCACTACTTTGGAACATAGGGTTTGCTGAAGAACACATTTGGAATTGGAGAAATTTAATAGAAATCTAGACAGGATAGGTTGGAAAGCTAAAGTAGTGTTATTCTGAAAATGGAAACATTGAAAGATTAAGTGGAAGAAAATGAATGATGCAGTGACTGGGTATATGAATGGTAGTGTTTCATTATGATTGGAAACAGAAAGAGGTGCTATCTTAGTTTTTGGAGAATGTGAGCATATTATCACTTCAGTTGCTTCAGAGAAAAATCAGAAGGGAAAAGCCAATATTGATAAACATATGGTGAAGGATACAATAATGCAATATATTTGGTAAACACATTGAAACAAGAATGTAGCAAATAGGAGTGTATATGACCTAGAAACTGATGATTTACATGATTTAACAAATAATAATGTTTTAAAATATAGTTAAGTATAGAAGGTTATAAAGAAGTAGTAAGCTTATGTATATATTAGTGTGTAACTATGTAATATAGCATATATGTAAGATACATAATGCAATAAAACAATCTTCAATAGTCTCAAAATTCAACACAAGAATGAGAATATCATCAGAATTTTTGAATATATTCATATTTCCTCTCAACCCATCTTCACACCCTCATGGAATATTTTCTCAATTTGTTAAATTCATTGTTTTACTTTTTAAAATATTTACAATAAACACATATCCTCTTTACTTACTCAGAATCCATTCCAATACTTCACCATACATAACCTTTGATTAATATAAGATATAGTTACTGGAAAAGGAAATGGGAAAAAGTACATATTTGAACAAACATATATGCAAGTAGACATAAAATTTTGTTTGATATATAAAACTTAAATAAATACTGATAGTGCAATCTTTGTTTTCTAACTTTGTGTTTCTAATCTATATTTTCTTTTCAAAAGGCTACAGTTGACACTTATGACTTTCCATTTTACTTATACCATTTCTTCATCTTCATCAGCTAACTTTTCAGCAGGTTAAGATTCTCTACTTGATGGGATGATTTCAATCATCTTTGAAGACTCTGAGCCCTTTATGATCTTGCATTTATTAGATTACTATTTTTTTCCATTGACAGATATCGTTTATCACAGAAGGGCCAAAAATGCCTGATAAAGCATTTACGTACCATTCATAGTTTTCCCTGACTAGACCGAGTACCAGCAGCCTTATTACCTCTTGGTATTTGGAATCAATCACCCTGTTCTATATGTTGGTTCAAGGGCATGAGGAACCTGTTGACAGATTCAGCTTAGAAAGAGAAGATCAATGTTGCATCTCATTTTTAAAAGTTTTATTCATTAAGACCTAAGAATCCTTCACAAAAAGAGACCTATATTGCAGAAAGAGAAACCAGCAATTTTGCAAGTGAATAGTAATATTATGGTGTCCAAATGCATAAATCCTTTTACCCTTAGAGATAATAAATGGATTGAGTAAGCTATGATATAAAAGATTACAGTAGCTATTAGTTATTAATAGCTAATAGTAATAACAGTAGATATTTTAATAACTAATAGTAGTAATAATAATAATGGTAGCTATTAGTTATTATTACTACTACTATTATATTTAATGAACAATGGGAGCCCTTGACACTCAGATACATACATACATACATACATACATACATACATACATACATACATACATATATATCTGTATAGCCACTATGTGAATTTGGTAAATGTGTGTAAGGAAAAGTACTTTTATTCAATTCCTATGCTAAAGTAGATTGAAAAATCAATCAAAATTTGTACCTGGTCAATCCCCTTTATTCATCCTAATACTTATTCCTACTTTGGGAATTAGAGAGAGAGTTAATTCTCATAATTCACACAAGGGCTTAATTTTTCTGGGGCAAAATAACACCAATCAAAATCAACAACAACAAAAAAAATTCCTTTAGTCATCAACACAATATGTCCTTCCTATTCTGGAATTTCTATAGGACTGTTCAAGACATTTCAATGTGCTTTGCTTCAGTTTATTATTAGTTCAGTCTTCTTTTACCCTTATGCTTCTCTTCATTCTCTACTTTCCTGTTTTCGTAGAAAGCCCAATAATTTCTTGAGAATTATTTCTTTAAGAGTTGTACTTTCAGTCTATCCACCTACGACAAGTTACTATATAACTTCTTGAAGAGGTAGGACTTAGATAATCTTCTTTAAACAAAAACTGAAGCTAAATAATTTTGTCAGATATTTTCTTTCATTTGACCATTTTAACAAAATATTTGATTTTATTATTTGAAGTATAAATGGAAAATATCTCTAAAATTGTTTTTTTAGTCTCATTTTCAAAGTAAGTATTTTGAAGCCACTATGAAAAAACAATAGATTATATGTGTATATATACCAATATATGTATATGTACAATGTATGTGTATGTGTGTATGTACAAATATATAAATGTATGAAGTAATGAATCAATAATCCTTCAAAGGAGTTTTCTTTTTTTTCCTCTGCGCTTTACTAAGTATATTTTCTAATAACACACATTTTCAAGAATGCATATGTATCATGATATTTGCAATGTTGCAAACCTATAAATTAGTTGCAATCACTCATCTGTGTGCAACTATGTACACACATACACATCTATATAGTGTATTCCCTATTTCAACCTAATATCTACTCATGTCAAATAATTTCTTCATTGCTTAGGTTAAGCAGGATGAGATTGCTGATTGAAGACTTCATGATAGACAGGAGCACAGCAGTCTGAGGACTTCAGGAAAGCTTTTACTCAACTTTCTTCCCTCAGGAGTTTCCCTTTTCTGTTTTATCTCTGGGATTGAGTTTAGTGACAAGCACACACTGAAAGTCGGCTAGAAATGCCAAGGGAACTGCTTAACAGCATTCAGATGCAGAGATGGCATTTGAGTCCCCAGCATCTGGCCTGCCTCTTTTGCATTAGAAATCTTAATCAGGTGAACTTGTAGGGTAGTTGGAAAAGAGACCACCTACATATCTGTTTTCACCAGGAAAAGATGAATCCTATTTTTGAATCAAATCTAAAGGTTAGACATCTGAATAATTTTCATTTGATTGGCATGCCTGAGGTAGTAAAATAGCAGGGTCTTTGAAACAAATATGTGAAAGTTATATTTTTCTGCAGTTCTTCCACTATGTGGAATCATTTTATAAATGATGTTTTGCTACATTTTTCTACTATGTGATTTTGGCCAATTTGCTCTACAATAGGTATCCAGCTAGCTCGTATTATATTATTGAAGTATTTGTTTCACATCTTATGAGAGGAAAAATAAGCAATTGACTATGATCTATAGTCAACAGTGAATTTTATAATTAATACTTCGTATTTGGAATGGATACACTATTTTCTAATTATACATAATTATGTTAAAGTGTTTCTGTAATCCTTCTGCCAATAAATATTTCTAGACTTTTGAGTCTACTTCAGCAGATATTATTAAGAACAATGCAATTATTCTCCTTTCATTCAATAAGTATAATGTAATTCATTCACTAGTGTAAAATTAAAAAAAGGCATGTGAAAATGAATGTAAAAGCAAATGACTGAAATGGAAAAGTAATAAAAATGTAATCATTGAAGTCATGAGATAAGGTACTTTGTAATGTTAGCACTCTGTTAAAATAGAAAATAATTCCACTTTGCATGATATTTTTAAATTTGTACAGGGCAGTTAAATGAATTAACCTCAACCTTGAACCAAGATGTTTAAGGTTAAATAAAATAGAAACATAAATCTTCTGTAAGTCTTATTAAAGGAGAAATATCTGCAGTATCTCAGTTAGATTTCTTTCAACCAAAAACTCCCATTCTGAAATGCTAGCATTCTGACACAGTGACAAATTGCTGGAACAAATGCTAAATAGTTAAATGGACAGGTGATGGATAGCCTCATAAGCCTTGCAGGGCAGCCTGTGTGAGATACTAATTGGTTCTATGGAACTGGTTTTAGTCAATAAATTCACTTGAGATATATATATATATTTTTTTTGGTGTGTATTAGATATCTTTAAAGAATACAGTTGTAGGTGATAAACCTGTCAGATCACTAACAACTTTATTAAACTGTGATATCTTTTTCCTTAAGATACTGCCTATACTTAAATGCTAAATATTCCTAATAAACTCTAAAGGTAAGATTCTTTATCCAGTCTCAACTTTACCATTTGACTTTTTTCATGCCTTAACTAATTGATGTATATTTTATACAGATTTATAAATTTCTTTATAGATTTCTCCCCCACTACTTTATATTTTATTTATTTATTTATGACATTTTATATATGTCAAATTATATTTGACAGACAGGCATGGAGGTAAGCATTACATGCATATGTATTCTAGAGGTACAGTAAAATAATTTTAAAGGTTGTATAAATGACTTAAATTATCATCATTAATATCTGATTATTAAATACAATGTCTAATAAGTTTGCTCATTTTTTTTTTGTGATACAGATTTTAGAGTAACCAGAACTTACCAATTCTATTATATCAGGACATACTAGATTTTGTTTCACATAATTTTATAATAGTCATCAATTCTCATAATGATGAATATTTAACATTACTCCTTATGATATGTTTAACCAGTAAGTTTCAGCCTATCAGGTTGGTCCAATTCCTATTAATATCTATTTCCAGAGAACAGCTTTATGGGGTGCTTAAGGAGTTCTTCTGAGGCTTTTCATATTTTTCTATTCCTTTTTAATAAAAGACTTATGAGAAAGCTTCCTCCAAACACACACAACAAAGCTAATGCAAAATAAAGCCAAAACTCCCTGAGGGAAAACTTATTATTCAGCACACACAGACAAGTATCATCCTCATCTAAAGGGGTATGAGAAATCTTAAGTGAACTTTGTTTAAAATAATAACTGGGCAATGTACTAACTGGGAAGAATGAGGAGTGCCAAAATGTAGAGACCTCCCACCGCCCACCCACACATAGCTATTCACTTTGGCAGGTATCAATTTTGGAATTCCTAGGTCTCAGCACATACTAGATATGGGAATACTTTAGTAAGCAACCAGTATGAAGGGTGTATTGCAAGAAAGTTACAGAGGTGAGGGCACAGAGTGAGGGCTACTAGATTGAATCTGAGGTTCATAAACTCAGAAGAATTTTAGCATGAATTGGATTAGAGAACCTCTACTTCTTTATGAAGAGATGATCACTGGAGTTCAAACTGAGATATCTGAAACACCTGACACCTTTCTTTCCAGAAGGCTGAGATATCCAAAACACCTATCACTCTCTATCCCAGCCATTTGAAAAGACAATATAAAAGTAATGGACATCTTAGAAGGTAAAGAAGAGAGAAGGGGACAAAGAATTTATTGAAAAATTAACCATGGAAAACCTCCTAAACTTGTAGGTTTAGGAAATATAATGATATCTAACACCAAGAACATGGTAGTGAAACTGTCAAGAGATCTAAACAAAGAAAGATTGATGAAGATAGCTAGGTGTAAAAACAAACAAACAAAGAGATAACTTATAAAGTTACTCCCAACAATCTCATAGCTTTCTCTGCAAAGACACTCAGGTCAAGAGAGACTAAAATAACAAAAAAAAAAAAAAAAAAAAAAAAAAAAAAAAAAAAAAAAAAAAAAAAAAAAAAAAAAAAAAAAAAAAAAAAAAAAAAAAAAAAAAAAACAACAACAACAAAAAAAAAAAACAAAAAAAACCTCAAAAGATTAAATCTGTCAGTCAAGAAATTCATGTCCTGCAAAGCTTTCTTTCAGAGGTAAGAGAGATATAAAGGTCATTCTATGCAAATAAAAACTGAAGGAAATTTTCAAAACTATGCCACCCATACCAGAGTATTGAAAGTAGTTATCCTCCCTCAATCAAAAAAAATTCCATAAACAAATGAATAAAGAAATAGAACAAGAAAACTAAAGGCAAAATTACAATAACAAACCCTCAAATATGAATAATCATCCTAATGTAAATAGATTGATCTCACCAATAAAACATACAGATAGTACAACATGTTTATCATTTTCATTTACCTCCTTCATTTACATCCAGAGTGTCTGGATGGATTAAAAAGTCAATTTCAATAATAGGGTTCTCACAAGAGACTGAGTGAAGCTTAAAGGCAAATAATGTTTCAGTGTCAATAATTGGGAACTGAAATTCTAAGCAATGGGGAATTCAAAAAGACTTGGGCATGTATATTCATACCAAACAAAATATACATCTAGCCAGGAAAAAGATAGTAGGAGACAAAAAAAAATAGCATTATGTAATAATAAAGAGATCAATATAACATAAAGTCAAAATAGTAACCAATATTTATGCACGCAGTAGATTATCACCAAAAAGTAGAAAGCAAGACTAACAGGTCTAAAGAACGATAGTGATAAGAACAGAACACTAGTAGGGGATTTTACTTACATTAAAGGGCAGGGCATCCAGTGGGGAATTTATCAAGGATACAATGCACTGATATGAAAAATTTGATGGGGCAGATTTAATGGATATCTACAGAATTTTTCCACCCCAAACCACCATTTTTCCCAAAGTAATCATGAAATATTCTCCTGGATAGACCATATTTTGGGATATGAAAAGTCAAAATTCTTTTATTTCATGAAATATTCTCCTAGAGAGACCATATTTTGGGATATGAAAAAAATCAAAATACTTTTATGGGATATGAAAAAGTCATAATACTTTTATGATATAATTTAGGAATTATATCAAATCTCTTTTCATATCATAAAGTTATGAAACTGGAAATATAGAAAAAAAAGGAGAAACAAATTTGTGGAGAATAAACAGCATGCAACTAAACAATTTTTGGTCAATAAAAAATAAAAAAGGAAATAAAAATACATATCTAGAGGTAAACGAAAATGAAGCCATGTTTTATCAAAAGCAATGCAATGCAGCAAAAGCAGCACTGAGAAAGAAGTTAATAGCAACACAGGCCTACATCAGAAAACAAAATATATCACAAATATGAAATCTAAATACAGTTCCCAGCACATAGTAGGCATTGATACATATTCATTAAACTGAAGAATGAAAATAATTACTGCATTCAGTATTGGAGAGATAATAGCAAAACATATTTTTACATGGCTATTTTCATTCAACTATCAAAATAACACTCATAAAATAAGCAGTATGTCAGGTGAAAACAAAACAACAGTGGTATAGGAGTCTATACTCAATTGCATTTTAATTTTGCTTGAGTACTTTTGCTGAAACAAGTTCTTCACTATATATTGAGCATCTCCACTGAGTACACTGCACATGACTTTGCCTACATTGTGGCCAATCTTTGCACTGGCTTCCACAAAGTCAATATTATTTATATTTTAACCTTTTTGAAAGATAAATAGGTAGAATGAGTTGATCAAAATGATATTTTGAGCATGTGAATGTTTCAGTTATTTTATTTAGGTTAAAAGACAAAATAATGAAGCCAGTATCATACACATGAATGATGTATTCACAAATGTGAAGTCTGAGGTATTTTTAAGTGCTACATCCTTTGACTAAATTTAGTTTTTCAAATATATATAATTATATCCTGGGTTAAGCTAAATAATTATGATAACATGAATATTTCCCTCTCTGAAACATTTCCTTCATTAGTTTAAGCTTTCACATCAAGTATCTGTTTCAATTCTTAAATCCTAATCCCAACTATCAAAAAAAAAAAAAAAAAAAGCATTACAGGTATGGAAGTATGGTATACTAGTAATTCACTTTGGGAAACATTTTAGAGCACGGACACAATAATTTACACATATTTTTAGGTGGTTTGAGTAAATAGTCCTAATTCCCTGGTTGATACAATGTGCCAAAAAATCTATTAATCCCGTTTGCTTCACCTCTTATAGTTGCTCAAATTTGACAACTGCAGTCTTACATTCAGAACATTTTCTCTTGGGCATTAACTGATAAGATACTATGCTTGCATATTAAAAAGCTAACACATCTTAAGTAAATGAGCATTATATTATTTTCAAGCAGTTACAATCAATTTAGAGGTAAGAAAAGCATGAGTAGAACATAAAGTTTCATAAAAATTTTTCAAGTGATTTTTTTTTTCAGCTGAATAGTTCTAAAAACAATAGAGATGTACAGGAATGAAATTCAGATGGTGTATTATATTGAGTCTTAAAACTGCAAATAGTAAATGTCAACAAGAGCAAACTGCTTTATCAAAATTATCTTGATTTTGAAATTGCTATAACATAATTATTATTCAGTTAAATATTCATATAATCTGGTTGGGAAGCAAAGCAAAAACACACTGATGACTTACGTGGATGTATTTTATATAAATGGGAGAGTTTCCTTACAATTTAGTAGCTAAAAACATACAATAAATTGATTTGTAGCTGAGTTTTCAGCTATGCTTTTCTTTTTTTTTTTTTTCCAGGGCTGTGATCAAATAGGAGACATATTGCAGGAGTTAAGAGCTAAGCTGTTAAAGGAAGATGAGCTGGATTTGTAGTCATCTGAGAGTTCATGGTGATGCTATGTAGTTTCTTGCATTTAATCAGACTTTGTGGCTCCATAATATAGGTCTCAGTTCTCTTAGGAACTGATCTATAATAAATATTTTATTTTATTAATACAAAGAATTGTAGCTGTACATTAAACTGAACAAACAACTGTTATGTGATTTTCAATACAGTACTCTTTATTTATGTGCTATAAAAACTAAAGGTAGACTTATCTAGAATTCTGAACTATAAAGCTTAACTACAGAATCAAGTATAACTGAGTGACAGAAGTTCTCTAAAAAAATAATTTTATAGAAGCATTTTAGTTTTTGTTATTAAAATTACTTTTATCTGTTATAAATATTTTTTAAGTTCACTCATTCTAACATATACCACAATCTATTCATGCCCAAGGTTGGTCAATAATGAATATTTCAATTGCAATGAGATATGCCATTTCGTGATTACTGCCTGTACCGTGCTACACCAGAAATTTGAAAGAAACATAATTCATTGGTGTCTTGGTCATTTTTCTTTACACTAACTTTTTATAACTGGAATATCTCCTGAGAGTGCCAAGTTTACAGGGGAGCATTTCTTAAGATATACTTTTGAAGTCAACACTGCAATTGGAAACATCTCTCGCAAATCTAAATATCCCGTAGCCAAAATGAGGAGATAATTTCCTCTAGACTAGGAGATCTTTGAGAATAACAAGCATGTCTCCATCTCCTCGAGCCCCCTCATCTCTATCATAGTATTTTGTATGTGCCATGTCAGTACTTATTATATTGACTTCAAACTGGGTTGACAGATAAAGTAACAAATAAAAATTGAGCAAATAAGTAGGCTGCATTATGAAAGTTTGAGTTAGTGTTAATCAAATCAAGAAGCGGAAATGATACGAAGGGCCGAGAATTGGGACAATACAGAATGCACAAATTTCTAGTTTGGAATTTAATCAGCAGCATGCCTTTTTCCATGCAACAATGGGAAATTGCAGCGATGAACTTGATTTCAGCTTTTATGTTCAATTAGTAATAAAGAGATACGCTCCATATTATCCTAATCCCATGACTTACTGATATCTCGTGGACAAGTTATGAATTGCAGTTTATCCCAAACTCCAACATAAGATGTGCAATCCGCTCATGGAATTTAACTCTCTTTAAAGAAGCTACCAAAGTGCCTCTTCTCACAACCTTTGAGGGTTGGGTTCTGCTGCTGATTATGGGTGGGGGCATGGGAAGAAAAGGGGATGTTGATCTGTGAAATGATGTGAGTTTTTCTATGGTTTAATCAGGACCACTGTACTCAGAAAAGATAATGGGATCCTGGAAATCGAGACCTGGGAAAACATAAATATAGGAGTGACCAGAAAGCAACAACAAGACAGGAACGGGATCAGGAAAGAGAAAAATTGGTGAGAGACAGACTAAGACAGATTAAGGGTGGCAGGAGGGAAACATCTTTGAGGAAATTACAGAGCAATGTGTCTATTCTGCCATTTTCTTTTCTTTTTATTTAGGGTGGGATATATGGGATTTCTTTAAATTTGCCTTATAATTTTCACATAATAAAATTCACTGGGTGTTAGTCATTTCAATGCATGATATTTGATAATATATGGCAATATGTGAGCTCCGTGATCAAAGCAAAGGTATTTCCATCAACCCAAAGTGTTTCTGATGTCCCTTTCTGATCTATCTTCAAACTCCACCCCCTTGTCCCTGTCATTTTTGTTTTGAGGAAATATTAGCATTTATTTACTTCTAATTGATTGCACCTTGATATATATTTTACAGCATTGTATACCCTAAGGTTCTCATACCCCATTGTCAACCATGAACCATCATCATAATTTCTTGGGTTCATCCCTCCCCTACTTTCACCTCCCCCTCCCTTGTTTATGCTTTAGTTATGATGTAAATTTGTTAGTTTTAATTTTTCTTGTCCATTTGTTTGCTTGTTTGTTTTACCGATATAATGCATATAGGTGAGACCTTTCAGTATTTCTCATTTTCTGTTTTATTGCTGCTAGCATGATTCCTTCTAGACTCATCCATGTTATCACATATGCTTCAAACTTGTCTTTTTTGATGGATAACTAATATTCCTTTGTGTATATATACCACAGCTTTCCAATCCATTTGTCTGTTTTGGGGCATTTATTTTTCATATTCTGACTGTTGTAAATAGCACTACAATAAGCATCTGAACAGGTGTCTTTTTGAAGTAGTGTTTCAGGTCTCTTGGTTAGATTCCCAGAAGTGGATTTGCAGGATCAAATGGTGGCTCCATTTTCAGTAGTTTGAGGATTCTCCACACAGCTTGCCATTGAGTCTTAGCCCATGCCTTTAGCTATTGGTAATCCTTTACTAGAAAATATTTCCATGTCCAAAATATATATATATATATATATATATATATATATATATATATATATATATATATATATAAACATACCTCGCTTCATTATTCTTAGCATTTTATGATGTTTGCTTTCTTTTTAAAAGCAAAGATTTACATGCTCACCACATGCAAATTTCTCTCTCCCCATACTTATTTGTCATCCTTTTAAACATATTTTCATGAATTTACTATATATCTGCATGTGTTTAAGACATTATATTTCTATTTTTAAAGTGGATATAATGACATGGTACTGGACATATTCTGTTGTTTTTACTCTATGGTTTGTTTCTAGATAAATTAACAATACTTTTTTACAGATAATTTATTACATTCAGTTCATTCTTTGCCTCAATTGATCAGATTTTATATGATTATTTAGACTGTCTCTAATATCTTATAATTGCAAGTAATAAAACAATGACCATTCTTGTATGGGTATTCTTTTACCCAAATAAAAGAATTTCTCTGAGTTGTACATCTGGTAATAAATTATTGACCAATAAAAATGGTTTTAATAGTTCAGGTTTTGGTAAATTACTCTTCAAAGATAATGAAGATATTTATAATAAATGAAAGTATATGGATACCTATAGGTTCATACACTTAATAATTTGATATTAAGTATTTACTAGTGTTTCAAGATTTTAATTGCTGGTCTAAGTGTGAAGACTGTAAATCATTACTGTTTCTTCCCTTTGAAAGCTTGTTATTAATATGTATTGCCACATCAATGTAGTAATACATGTACATGCAATATACTGTTTTTAGTGAACCTAACAACTATAACATCCATTACCACTGCTAAACCAAGCAGGAGACAGAAAACTCTGCTAACTAACCTTAAGGTAAATGAATGCTACTTAACATTTGTATTTTCATCATGATTTGACAATCATTCTCATTTATAAGAGATTCCTTATGACATTCCCTTCCCAAATTTCCAACTCTCATTTCAAGCCATTCATTTCTCATTTTGCCTAAATGCTGTCATTCTTTCAGAATCACCTCATCAATCAAGCATAAAGAAATCCCCCATAACATTTATGTGCTATCAAGCATCAGTTTGGATTGGTTGCCTTTTCTGTGATTCCCTGTCATGCATTTTGAATCCATTTATTCTCACAGTCTAATAGTGATTGGAAAGTGCACAAGCTTCCTTAATCCAACTGACTCCGTCATGCTTATAGAAGATGGGTACTTTGACTTGCAAGTTTAGTAAATAATAATAATAATGTCAGATGAATGGAGATGGCCTGGCTTTGTCTTGCTCTTCTAAATCTTTCTGTATATTTAACTGCCTCTTCTTTTCCTAAGATTAGCCATTCTATTGTCCCTGTCATTTGTGATCAACACTAGCCTAGTGCTGTAGGAAAGGTTAAATGAAAATTGGTTAGATGATTAACTAAGCTGTAATCTATGAGAAAAAAGGACTACTAGTCATTCCACTGACTGAAAAAAAAAACACATTAATTTAAACTTAAAAAATATCTGATAATAGGTATCTGATGAATAAATTACGGCACATCATTCTGATATATTTTTGGAATAACGGTACCTAACTCTTACTGGTGGACTTTTTCATTATAATTTTTCTTAACCGAAATTATTTATTAATGTCTAAGAATATTCATGATTATAGTTACTGAAATGTTATAACTATAGAGTTCTTTTTTTGTGGGACTTTCTTTATATTTTAAATGGGCATTACCTAAAATTATTTTTCTACATACTTTTATTCATATGTCTTACTGTTGAGCAACACCGACAAAGTGTATGAAATTATTTTGATTATCAAAAGTGCAGTATAAACACGTTAACATTTTCTCCTTTATTTTTCTGCATTCCCTGAAGTGAATGCCAGAGGTGATAAAATGAAGTGAGAGAGAAAGAAATTTGGTAATAATAGGAACTCAGGAGACAATAAAGTTCACACTTTCCCACCTTCATGTTCTAGCACTTTTAGCCTGAACTGTTAATTGTTCTTACAGCTTAACTCCTTAGTGCCAGAGGAAAAACAAATATGTTTCCATGGAAAGTAATTATCATTATATTTATAGAGCAAGCAGGATTTTCCATTTTAAAAAGTTGTTCTCAGTTTTTGTTAATGAAAATAAATGCAAAATTCACATATTCCTTTTTGCCAACTAAACAGTCTGAAGAATCTTTGGCAGCAACTTACACATGTTTCCCTAAGAGGTTACAGAAGATGAGTAATGTGCATATGTCCTAAAATTGATTCCATGCAAATAATAATATGCTTTTTTTTTCTTCTAGCATAAATAACCTTTTCAACTTGGAAAGATCAGAATATTTAGATTTTCCTTTGATTGGAAACAAAGGTCCTACAAAAACAGCCTGGATTTTGATGAACTATTTCATTCTCATCATAAAAACCATCATTTTCTTATTCCATTACCCTCCTTCACTTTGCAATTTCTTCATATCACTAAAGGACAGCAATTAAAGACCATTGGAATCTGGTTTCCTGTCTGTGTGGGAAACCAGCTTGGAGTCATTACAATTACAGGTTCACATGATGCCAACATCCAGATCCATCCAGATGGCTAACTGAAATGATTTTAGGAGAGGCTAGGAAGAAATTGGGCAATATTATTTTTAATTATGTAATAAGAGCTTAGAACTTAAACATACACATTTTCATACTTAAGCACCCTTTGAAAGGAACTTTGTATAATAAAACTGCTCTATTTTTTAGACCTGTATCATCTTTGATTGCCATGACTGGTTCCAGTTCTTTGAGGGCAATCTATAAATAAGAGTGACAGAGTCTCAACATCTTTGTAAAGGTAAATGTTCTTTTCATGCAAATAGAGTGCTACAGCTGGCTAATTTTCATTAGAACCTTACCAGTGACTATTTTTATGTGACCTTGACTTTTGACCTGAATAATGTGATAAGGATAAAAAAAATAAGATTTCTGAAAATATGAAATCCAGCATGCTTGATGGTTTACCTTTGAATATCTGGGACATAGTAGATAAATGTGTGCTGAAAAAAAAACAAAACAAAGCCATTGTGTTATGATCATTTAAGACTATGGTCTTCTTCTTACAGTATTTTACATAAATTGGTTTAAACAAAAACATCCCTTACACTTCCTAATTTTTTTTCATGCAGTCATATTTCCATTGATTTTCTTATCTGCCCCA
Source organism: Uropsilus gracilis (assembly GCA_004024945.1). NCBI lineage: Eukaryota > Metazoa > Chordata > Mammalia > Eulipotyphla > Talpidae > Uropsilus > Uropsilus gracilis. The sequence continues at coordinate 1,025 of PVHY01006526.1, read as the reverse complement.
AGTTTGTCTTTTCATTTGCATTATTATATAACATCCAGAGCCATTCATTTAATTTATTTGTCTCTCAAATATTTATCAAGAATACATACTAACTAAAATGATGGGGGAATATAGCCCAACCCTCAAAGCACTTATTGTTTAGAGAAGATATGAATTAAAATATCCCCTAATTTATTTTAGTCAGAATAAAAGTCATGCAGATCATGTCATATGACAATAAATTAATGAAAAGCCTTGTGTTTTCAACAAATGTGTATTGTCTATAGATGCTACTTTACTGGGCACTGTGTATCATTTGTTTTGTTTCTTCTAATTTGGGATCCAATTTTTACAATGAAATGATTGTGTCCATTTTATGCTGAGATTTTCTTTATTATTAGTAGTAGTAGTAGTTTAATTTGTTCTTTACGTTACAACCTCTGTGTTTTTTTTTTTTTTCCTCCCTGCTCTCTCTGGTGCCCCTTCCATTCTCTCAAACCCCACTCTCTGTTGTTTATTAGTTGTGCTAAGTCCATTAGTCTCTTTCCTATGATAGGGTCTTCACTGGATGAGGGACTGTACTGTCCAATCCAGGCAGCCTTGCTGTAAGGTTTTTAGTCTTAAGTTTGTGTTGGGTGGCCATTTGTGATCTGTTCATGTTCTCTTGCTGCAGGCCATCTTCTCCAATCCCTTCTCCATTGCTTTGCTGCTTTTCCATATGGCTCTGGTGTCAAATTTAGGGAGTCTTACCCCCAGTCAGTGTTGGTCAAGAAGTTTCTCTGTGAATATCAGTGTCTGTGAATGACCTTTGAAGATCATCTCCTCTGCTTCAGTTTGCTGAGATTTTCTAAGTAAAATGCTTAGAAGATATTAGACAAACTGTACTCCTATTTTCAGTGATGTTGTATATGGGTTGAAGTAAAACACAAAACAAGATTATTTAATATAGTTTAACATTTATATGCCTATCTTTTTATCTATCTATCTATCTATCTATCTATCTATCTATCTATCTATCTATCTATCTATCTATCTATCTATCTATC